>VXAU01001444.1:1023909-1222224 GCA_013399695.1 Formicarius rufipectus | reverse complement strand
TTTTTTTTTTTTTTGGTTTGGTTTGGTTTTTTTGAGCAACAGTAATTCAGGGCTAGGATTTTGGCAAAGCAGTAATGGAAGAGCACAGAGAGAGCCAGGCTAAGTGTCAATCAGAGCCATTCTACCCAAATACCAACAAGATTTTTAACAAGGGCAACACAAGCCCTCCAAAAAAATCCAGTATGGCCAGTTTGCTCCCATCTACCTGACTGCCTGGTTATGCCCTTCAGGCAGCACACAGCTCCTGAACCAACTCTTACCTCATCTATAATTTTTTGGTGGGCTTGACTCGATCACACTATTGCAAAGGTCATTTGTTAGCTCTTCTTCATGTATTACACCTCCTGCCTCGAGTCTTTGGTCTGTTATGGCTGATGGTATTCCCAAGGCAATCATGAAAAATATCCCAGTTGCTTATTCTGTGCCTTTTTGGGAAGGTCTTGTTCGTCCATGGCCATACCTGGGGAGGAAATAGTATAACACAGTGGTGATGTCTTAGTGAAGATGAAGTGTTGCTCAAAGTAAAATCAGGCTACTTCATGTTTCTACTGTGTATCTCTCCTCCCAGCCATTTATTAAGAATATTAGGCACTGTTGACTCACCTTCTCTCCTTTGCTATCAATTGTTCTTCTTACAGCACAGCAGAGGCGAAGCTCTACTCACATCTTGAGCAAGACTTGTTAGGAAAGCAAATGTTTGGAAAATACTGGAAGTATCTTTTTCCTGCAAGCCATAGCTCATGCATCCTCCTTACTGGGACTGTTGATATGTAGGATAGCCTTCATCTCCCCCTCTCCCATCTCATTTTTCTAATGACTCGTTTATGGTAGTGCAGCAGGGGCTTTCCAGTTTTTCAAAGCAGAATAGTCCCAAAGTACTAAGGCAGTCTGGAGAAACCCTCCCAAAGCATGTTTTTGTTATGATAAAAGCCTTTAATTCAAAGAAAGGACCTGGGCACCCAAAGGGCAGGTTTTGAGCACCCTGACTCAGCCAATGAATAATGTGGTTTCCCAGTACCCTTCAGAATGAAAGGCTTTCAAAGAACAATTCATAGATGCTTTTGGAAGTTATAGAATGCTGTAAATTAGCAAAGACAAGACATGCAAAAAGCCTATTCCATCATGAAGTCTCTGCTCTGGAGTCTTTTTTCTGAGTTGTATTTTAGTGCAACTACTGATGATAACTCACTATAAAGCCCTAATAAATTTGCCGAATGGTGTATTTTATTTTACATAGGAGCCATATAGCCATATGCTCAACTCCACTCCTTCTTGCATAAGTTAGGCACGTACTTGGCATCTCCAGACTCTGGGTCTGAATTCAGACATGACAAAACACAAATGTGCATGTAACTGCACAAATGGGCAGGTGACTGCTGGAAAAAAGGAAGGTGAACATCAAACAGATTACACAGCAAATGCTGAGAGATATCCTGGTGAATTTTTATGTACAAAGAAAAAGAAAGTCACAGCTTATTGGGGCATTTTAATAAATAAAGTTTAAGAAGGGGAGAACTTCAAAACAGCAACTCTAATGTTTTTCTGGCAGAGGTGAGTAACCATTATTTGGACCAAGTTGTAAAATACACAGATTGGAAAGATGTGAATACTGCATTAATGGTCTTCAAGCTAATGGTGGGTTTCAGGTTATAATAGAGATTCACTTAACCACTATGTGGGAGAGATATTGCACCTCGAATTGTAATGATTAACTGCTTGGTTATTTCCAAAGCACCTAAAGAGAAATTATTTTTTGCTCCAGGTCTTCATTTTATATGATGAAATTTGAATGCTCAGGTTTCTTCTGCTTCACAATACTCTTTCCATCGCTAAAACCAAAAGTATATGGTCAGGCTATAATAAAGGTGATTTAGTTCTTGCTACAACACTATGAACTTGCATTGAGACAAAAAAAAAGAATGAATTTTATCATTCCTGCTTGGGACCAACAGCTACTCTCTCTCTATCAGATGCACTCATAAATACTACTTTTACCTATATATGTGCATACATTACATAAACATATGTATGTATACAAGTATAACATCTGCTTCATTCCCAAACCAAGTAGGTGACTCATTGAATTCTAACAGTTTCTGCTTGCAAAGTTTTCCCATAAAATCCAACAATACATTTCAGAATATGAAAAAATAGGAGAGACAAAAGAGAGAGGAAAAAACCAGCACTGCTGAATGTATATGGAGCCTGGACTACTTCATTTCTCTGTGTTGAAACTAATTTGTTGCATTATGTTTCTATCTCTTGCATGTCCACATTGCCACAAGGTCTTATTTTTACAAAACAGACCCATCATTCTTTCCCACAGGATGAAAACATGGTTAAATACTTGCTGTAAAAAAACCATTATGTGATGTGCTAGCCAAATGATACACTAATACTCCGACGTAAGTGCTTTTTTGGCAACTACTCAAAGGAGCAAAAATTACATCGTTTTCAACCCCAGTGATGATAAGATTACACAAAAGAAAGCAAAATATACAAAATGGGTTGATGATAAATATTGTACAATAAATGGAGAATAAGCTGGTTTTCTTGCTGTCACACTTTTTGCAGTTTTCTGCAATTTTTCCATCACTTGAGGCAGCCCCACCAATTATATCCATCGTATTGGGTGTCCCCTGAAAAAAACCTGACAAAAATAAGGATTTGAAAGATTCCTTTTCAGGAACTTCCTCCACCAACTATTTCCTCCTTTTCAAATGGGGCTTTCAGAGAGGAAGTGGTGGCCAGCAGTAACATTCCCCACGGGAGGGACCCATCTTCCCTTCACATGTGGAGAAGCAAGAATATCCTCTTATGAGGCAGAGCAGGAAAAGAAATCATCCTTTCATTGGCAGGGTATTCCGACCGGATAGGTGTCTGGTGCTGTGTCCATGATGGTACCTTCTGAGGAGTCATTTCCAATTGGCTTCAAGCCCCACACTGCAGAAGGACAATCAAGAGCCCATTGGTTTATCCTCTACCCTACTTATTTCAGTTGGAAATGAATCAAGACATTAACAACCAAATAAAAAAAAGCAATTCTTAATCTTCCCTCAGATCCTCCACTGCAGCGGAAAGATTGTCTTACATCCTCAGTGAGATGCTCAAATATTTCTCCTTGTTGCTATCAAGCTCAGGGTTGGTGGAAATGTTTCTTGAAGCCTTTCACCTCTTTTTCCCAACTTGCAAACCTAATTTCCTGCCTTATGCATATTTCTTTGCTCCTTGTGAGTAAGCTTCGTGGAAGGAACCATCCCAAACTCCAGGAGCTATTTGCTTCAAGTCTTTTTTGATGTATTGAGGTACATAAATCACAGGTGAGCACTCTAGGTGATTTCTTAATCAGAGGGGAAAAATAAGGGAGCACAGTTAGGATGAGGTGTGAACGCCGTGGATGGGACAGTCAGCAGCAAAGAAGACATCACCTCCCTTGTTATTCTCATTTGATGCAGTGCGTTCATTTATAACCTCCAAATGTCCAGTATCCAACAGAAGCGGCAGCTGATGGAACAACCAAGCAGCTGCTCTGACTCCGGACCCACAATACCTGGTTGCATGTACCCCCGAAAGCACCCAGGCCCCACGGGAGCCCTGCACACCCGCCGCTGTCCCAGGCTGCACGGACACAGCCGCACAGCTGCCACATGTGGCTGAGAGCGGAGGCTGCCCCAGGGAGCAGGATGAAAAGCAGCCGCTCGCTGGCGGCCCAGTAGCAAATATCCCTTGTGCACAGATGTTTGGAAAGGCAGGCTTAGGGGGAGGACACAGAGCGGGGCATCATCCAGGAGGTGTGATACCGCTGTGGACGTTTGCAAACACCATTTAGCGGAAGTCAGATGCCTATTTATCGCTTTCAAAGGGAGACGAGATCGGCTGTTAGTGCTTGCAGGATCAAATGGGTAAATTAGAGGCAGAAAAGATCGCCATTCAGGCTAATGGGATTTACACTCTCAAATCGAGTTACATGGATGCATTATAGGGAGTTCACATTGAGGGGAGCCAATTACCCCATTAGCACTAATAGGAATTGCACTAAGGCATCATGTGAGAAGACACATGCAAAAAGATCGCAGCTATCACTCACTAATTCAGGATTGTTTTGCTGAAACAAGGCAATAACTGATGAACCTCTCCCACTCAACAGGGTCCAGTGTTTAGATGCTCAGTGTTGGCCTCGTCCAGACCCTTCATTCATAAAGCTGGGAAGAACCTTCTCCCCAGAGAGCTGTCATGAGGAGGACTCACCTTTCTTATACCTGTTGCCACCTCCTTTAATAGGGAACAAAGGCATAAAGCCAGGTAGGCCTTCTGCTGCTAAGGAAGCTGCATCCAGGGATGTGCCTTTTATCTGTGGTTCCTTCTGACTCTCTGACGCTCTTTGCTGGCTTTGTCTCCAGTTGCTGCTGTTCATCACCATTCTTCACTGGCAAGTGCCCAGCGGACACATTTACTCCCTCTGCAGCACGGAGGCATCTTAAACAGATACCTGTAACCCTAATGATGGTTCTGTAAAGAAGAAAAGGCAGCAAAATTAAATGCGAGTGGCACATTACCACACTTGTTTTAAATTGATATTTAATTAAAAAGTTAATTATTAATTAAGTTTATCAATTGCACATCAGTTGTTCAATAGAAAAGGGCTCATTCATTTAATTATCTGCGTGCAACCGATAGTATATGCTTTTTAGCCAGGCAAGGTTATCTCTGCATCTGTTCTAATTTAGATCAGTTTAGCTTCTAATCTATCGAGAGTGCTTCCTTTTGCGAGCTTTTGATTTGATCTATAAATGTTTACTCACAGAACTGTTAGGTTTTAGAAGCTGATCAAATAAAGGGAAGAGCTGCTCAGAGTTGCTTTGCGCTCACCAAAGGGCTGTGGTGGAGTTTTCTTGCAAAGAGCTGCTTGGGGTTTGCTTTAACAATGCGCCTGCTGTAAAAGTTTCAAAAAAGATAAACATCCACCCCGAAAGTATGTTAATAGCCCAAACAATGGGGAATCTTCAAAGGGCAAGAGAGGCCTGAGAGCAGAATACAGCGACAGACGCCACCAGCGCCGGGGGAACCTCCTCGCTGCCCTTGTGGCAGGGAGGACTGTGGGGCACAGGCCATGACGAGGGCTGTGCAGAGGTTCCAGCTCCAGCCAGGGTGCCAGGGAAACACCAGTGTTTCTAAGGGTTCCCATGATCAAAGAATCAGCCTGGGTCGCCTGCTTTTCCTTTCTCCCTAAAATGATTACTAGGTGCAAATCCAAATCAACCACTATTTATAGAGCCACATAGTAAACCACACAATAAACTCCTCCAGCACTTAGAAAGTATAATAGAGAAAATACCCCGTGGAGGCTCCTACTCCAATAGTGTATTCAAATAAATTATCTTGTATTTATTTTGACTGCAAATCATAGTCCTGTTCAGTTTCTAATAAAAGTACCATTCAGTGCATATATTAAAAACACTAAAGGGTCCTGGAGCATCAGTACATTATTGGGGACCAGACCTGTCTCTGAAGATGCTGAATTTCAGTAAAGTTAGTAAGAAACTGAGGGTACCCAGACCTGTGAGCATTGTAGGATACAATAGATAGGTGCCATGTAACTAATGAGAAACAGCCACCAGCTCAAGCTTTTGAGCTTCAGGCACAAAATGGGCTGCAGCTCTTGCATGTCCCTGGGTGACTGTCATATCCATGGCAGGAGAGATGGCTTTTCACAGGCAACCATCATGGTATAGTTCCTGCCCCAAGAGTTCAACACAAATTCATGAATGTGTGACAAAAAATGTGGCAGATCACAGAGGGTAAGGTGAGGAAAAGGGGAGAGAGAAAGATGCTACAGAACAGAGGGCTGATGGACTGCCTTGAGGGCATAATGCTGAAACAGATGTGTCTTTTCAGGGCTTAGTTAATCAAGAAAAGGAAATGTATCACAACAAGTAAATAGCTGCAGCACAGAGGTTCATATAATTCAGGTGAATACCCAGAGTCTGCAGCTTGTATTTGATCTGAAGACAAGCAGCCCAGGGCTGTCTCCCATCTCCTGAATGAAAAGCACTAAGGGGAGAGGGCTTTTAAAAGGAAGGTAATTTACAATGCAATATTGCCGGGGGTGGTGGTGGTGTTGTGTTTGTACAACTGGAAAGACGATAAAAGAAATCTCCATGAATAGTGACTGTATGTTTATAGATGGGTGCCTCTTTGCCAACACCACATGCAATGTGCATTCATCTTCACCAGACATTCAAGTGGCAGGACTTTTTCAAGCAACACTGTTTATAGAAAATGACTGTTTTGAAGCTTTACACACTAGAATTTGAGGAAACTTAAAATTTACATTTACAAACATCATCAGTCACTCTATCTGATAAATCAGAACAGAGGAATCTGGCTTAACTACTATAGATGGGCAGCAAACAGCAGTCAGTTTCTCCAGAGGTTTGCTAACATTAGTTAAAATATGAAATTTAGCACACATCTGTTCACAGATACTCTGAAAAAAAAAGCCAAATATATCAAAGCACTAATTTGTGAGGAACTATTTACACCAGTGCTATTTCTTGATTGGAGGACAAAACTGGAAAGTTTCCTTTCTGTTGTATCACCTCATTTAATGTAGCATTGAGCCATAGGGTGCTCCTTTCCTTTCAGTGAGAAGACTAAGGTGAAGATGAAGAACTTCCACATTGCCATAAGTTATCAATGAAAATGCCATATAAGCAAGCAGCTCTGAGAGATGGGGAGTAAATAAATCCAGTTTGCTTGTCTTTTAAAGTGCCACTGAACAATGAGATGGTTGATAAAGTGTTTTTTGACTGGAGTTTTTCCACAGCTGGGGGACACCAGAGAGCCCTTTGCCTCCCCTTGACCCATTCTCTGCTCAGGATCCTCTGCCGTATAAGGAGGGAATTAACACTGCAATTACTTTCTAATAGGGGTGCTAATTAAGTCTGTCATTCCCATTCGACCAACTATTTTCATGAAGCCCGTAAGAATTTTGCATCTCTGAACTCTTTTAGGCTTTGTGGCCAATTGAATTTGAAGAAGTCACCCAAGGAGGGATTGAGAGATGCTTGCCTGATGTAGGACCTCACATCATTTGTCTTTGAATTCTTGGGTTGAAAAAACCACCTTGGATAAATTAAACAATTTCTGCAACTAATGACTCATAGGCTTTTAGAATGAGTCTATTTCATTGTAAGTTACTAAAAAGCAATAAACACCTTCCCTCCACCCCCAGCAGATGCAGAAATTAGTTTAAAAGAATTAAGTTCCTCTAAACTTATGGCCCAAGAGGGTCAATGCTTGCCTGAGTGTTAACTCTGTGTTTCAGACCCAAAGGGTGAACTTCTCTAGCTGTCAGCAAGCAGTAAGCAAGCCATCAATCAAGGAAGAGCCAGGTCTTCGCACACCACTTTGATTAAACCTTTGGTTTCAAAGCTGAATCTTCTGTGCCCTTCTGTAGTCCTGGGCTCCACTGGCAAACAAACACAGAAATGCCGCTGGGGAAAGCATGTTTGTGTGAGATTTCCAACCCAATTTTGCAGACTCAGATGTTAGGCAGTTTAGATAAGGGGATGATTAGAGGTCTAAGCCTAAGGTTTGAAATACTCAGACTTCCTGGAACCACTGGTGCAAATCTCAGCAGAGCTGACTCAGCCCTCCACATCCCTATGAAGATAAAGTGAGCTCCATGCAGAAGTGTGACTTGAGTCTCCACTGGCCAAGACCTGGCTGGGGCAGAGATAATGATGGTGTCCACAGCATAGGAGGAGATCCCTTACATGGTGGAGGTGTAGCCCCACAGGTCTGCCCACACCATGGCTCCTGCTGGTGCTTCCATTCCTGGGCTCTGCCAGAAGTGATTTATGAATCCTAAAGTTTTCTAGAATTTTGCTCCTGTGTGTCTTGGTGTGCATGTCCAGCATCTTGCAGTGCTTCTGGCAAAACTATGGCCCCTCTTATCTTTCTGTTATGCTACATATTGACCCCTTCAGAGGAGCTCTGTATCAGCACAATGTGTGACTCACTCAGACAAAAGCCCTACAGAAACACATTATATTGCTTTTCTATCAATCAGTGGTGTGAAACTATAATTTTTATTTCAAAAAATAAACCAAACTCACAAATCTCTGGTATGATCTTCACACAAATAGTCGGTATGCCAAGCACAACTACCCAAAAGTTATCAGCAAAAACCTTTTAATAAATAATTTGAACTAAGCAATTTATCCTTTCTTCTCCTTTCAGTTACTGGACAATTAGCCAACACGACACAAAATTCTAGAACACATTTCCGCTTTGAAGTTATTAATAATATTCTCCTTTAATAATTCACAGAGTACTTGCAATTTATTCTTTTGTGCTATGTCCTGAAAATTAAGTCATCTGATCAGGGGCTCCTCAGGAAAAAAAGATAAAGAAAACCATAGAACTTCTGTAACCATCAAACACAGCATCAATGACTGATTTCACAATGAAGGATATGATTTAAAATGCACTTTAGGAAAGTATTGAAACAGCAGAGCTAATTAAACCTTTGCTTTCCAGTAGCATTCACCCCATTACTGCTCAGACATTCACAGGGCAGCAAATCTGCACAGGGCACATATATTTGAATATTCCCAAGTGAAATTGCACAAATGGACATGAGTACAGAACCAGACCCACATTTTGTCAACAGATTGATCAAACTGATCAAACCAGGTAGCAGATACTCAGTTCTATTACTCAGTCCAACAAAAACAGCAGTAAGAAAATTGTAACATCTTCTCTCTAGCTCCTTTTTTCGCTGTGGCAAACTGGATGGTGACTCATCAGCACCTCTGCCCCCAAAACCTTCTCCAAGAGAGGCAGGAGGTGATGTGCTCCTTCACTGCTCTTTGAGCCAAATGAAGCATCCCCAAACTGCCATCCACCCAGTTATACAAGTGAATTTAAAACAAAAAGCTAACTTAAGGGGAGGTGGAAATAAGGATCCTGTTTTCCTAGACTTCACATTCCCATGATCGAATTATCCTGTGTCTTACAAAGCAAAAATCTCATGTATGTGTTGTGATGGAAACATCTCCAGTAACAGCAGCCACAATGGCTGCAAGAAAGTATCTTACCCTTCTTTTCCTCTCTCTCAGATTCTTTGAGACTGGTCATACTGCTTCTGCACATGAAAAAGCTTTTCTTTCAGTTGAAATAATTGTTGGATTGCCTCTTCTCCTTCTAGTGTTTTATTTTCACAAAACAAAACAGAAACACTGTGTCTTTGAGACCTGTACCCTTCTGCCAGCCTTTCACTGAACCTTGCAGATAGGCTCCGGTGTTATTGAGGGAAGGAGTGAGACCTATTTCTTTTAAGCCAAGGCTAAAAATTACTCTAGAAGCTATGAATGCACACAAAAAAATGTAAATAACTTAGAGAAATCTGTGGCTTTCTAAATAAAAATGTCCACCTTCTGTTTTTTAATGCCATGCAGCCAGTATTTTCACTCTGCTTTTGGTGTGGATTAAATTGTAACCCCCTTGGGGCAGTGTCTTTGCCTTTCTATTTGCTTTTAAAATGTCCTGTGTGGCCAGCAACTTCAAATATAAAATAATCTCTAGACCCGCAAGGAGAAAAGTCTCCACAAAGACGCGCCTGAATTTTGTAATGAAGTTGTGTCTGTGTTGAGATGTCCTGGTGAAGGAAAAATTTCCTCGACAGGATTTCACTAGCACAAATACTTGCTTTTTGTGATTTCATGTTTGAATACACATGAAGATGGCATCTGAGCTTGGGTAAGCATTCACATCAGAGCAGCTTTGTAAGTGAAATTCCCGCTCAGAGAACAGAAAGAGTGATTTTTCTTGACCCATCCCAAATCGGCAATAAAATTCAAATGTGGCAAAGCAGACCATCCAGGCTTTTTATTTTTCCTTTCATTCTTTTCTCCATCTCTCACCCCTCCCTTTTTTTCAAAGCAACAAACATTTTGTTGAATTGTTCTAAATAATGACAGCATTTGAAACCATTTCAGTCTGTTTAAGATCTCTAGGGAAAAATTTGGTGAATAAATGACTTCAGTTAAATCAAATCATTCTGTTCTAATAACGGTATCTCTCACTCTTTCTTATCTCAATTGCTGTCCCTACTTCTGTGGGCTCCTTCACCTTCCCTGCCAACTCCTGAGCATCACCCCTTGCTCTGAAATCACTGCACTTGTCTCCAGCTCTGCAATGGCCCGCATTCCACCTCCTTCCATCAAACTCTCAAGCTTCTCCTGCTTAGCTTTCTGTTGAAGCTTTACATACTAGAATTTGAAGAAACCTTTTCTCCATGCAGTCCCCAACCTCTGTCTACCAGCCCTGCACATGAGGTTGCTGGGCATCTCTTCTCTCTACCCAGTCCATCAAGCCTGCCTCATGCTGTACAGCTCCTTCTTGTCGAGGAACCCTGGCTCCTCTTCTCCCCTAAAATCAACTTCTCACTCATGCACCACCTCACCATCTAGACCAGACTCAGGTACTGCTCTACAGCTCAATGCAAAGCTAAGCCAACATCCTCTGCTTCCCCCCCGCACCCTCACCCCCTTCTCCCGGTGCTGCCATTCTTCACCATTTGACACAGCAGCTGTAAAACCAACATCGGTCCTTTTCAACAGCCTTTGGGTACGGTCTGCATGGGGAAGGCTTCGCGACACTGACCTGCTCCCGTGCCGGGGCTGTGTGGCACAGTCAGGGGAGGTCGGTCACTGGCTTGACCTCCTAAGCCCATTTGCCTCCAAGCAAGTGAAGACACATGCCCTAAACATGTATTATCTTTTCAGGACATTTGCTTCGGGAGCGAGTTGCGCTAAGCAAAGGTACGTCAATTGATAGTAAACCTGCTCCACACTGTCATTTGTGGGTGATTTGAGGAAAAACAGACCATGTAATCAGGTCTATGGGGTCCCTAATACCAGAGACGCTAGTGCTGTCAGCTATAGAAAATAATTAGAACGTTATCCCTGTGGCAAGGAGAATGTAAATACATCTAAAATACGACATAATGACATTCTACTCTGTAAGCCAGGGGATCTGCTTCAAATAAAAGGGCCATTAACACAACAATTAAAGCCGAGGGGGCCGGTGAAGTAGGGAGCTGGCCTGGTGCAGGGCGAGGCGAGCGAGCGCCCGGCGTAAATCTTTCGCCATCCCAGCCAGGAATGTGACTATTAGCCCTCTCATGACCCGAGGGCTTCCCAATAATGCATCTGCTCTCTGTCAAGGCCAGGATTTCGTAACGTCCTCCAGTGCGAGCCCAGGGCTGACTCCACGGTGCGGCGCCAAAGAGGAGCCGGCGGGAGCAGGGTGGCTCCGCGCTGGACCCTGGCCCCAGATCAGCAAAGCACTTAAACCACAGGACACGGGGACGCGGCTCCTCCCGGGGATGGTCGGGCACTCGGAGATGAGCGATGGGTGGGCTTCGCTCACTCACAGTGGTTTAGGCTTTCCTGGAGCAAGGCTGGACCTGTGGTCTCACCGACTCCCTTGTGGAGACGTGCCCATAGAGCGAGGAATGTCCTTGTTGTGAAAGTCCAGCTTAGGGACCCTGCAATGACCAAAACGCAGAGAGCAACACAGAAATTGAAGCATTTTCCAAAAGGAAATAATGTCACTGCTTTCGCTGTCCAGAAAGCAAATACTCTGAACCAGCTCCAGGCAACACAGAGATGATATTATCCATAAGCTCTGTAGAAAGCTTACAGAAATGGTGGACAAGTGCTTGGAGAGACCAGTAGTTTCCACCTTTCATGCAGGCTGAAATAGGCAATGATAAAAGTCCCAAACTTTGATTTCAGACAAAATGCATCCAGCACGTCCCTGCAGGTTGTTGGCAAAGGAAAAATATCACTGAGCTGGCAAAATCAACTTCAACAAAATCATCAGGCTCAGGCATAAGTTTTCCTAAAACTGACAAGTTAGGTCACAAAAAAAGATTTTATTTGTTTCCTCATAGAGATGAAAACCCCATCAGGCTCAAAATACTTCTTTTCTATTTTCCTTTCCTTTTTTATTTTTTAGTTTGGTGACTTTTTGTGGTAAATGTAAAATTTGACATGTTCAATGGAAGCTTGTGAATGCCAGAAAACAGAAAATGGTTGAGTTATGTAGGAAGAGAACACTACCAGATCCACCTCTCTGGGAAAATCTGACAAAAGTCAGGTTTAATACACCTATCCTCTATTTCAATTCTTCTAACCCTTCTAAGAGAATGACATAGCAGGGACTTAAAAAAAACAAACTAAACAAAAAAACCCAACAAAACAAAAAAACCCCAAACAAACCAAAAGCCTTAGAATTATACTTTTATGCTCCAGAGTTTCAAAATCCAAAGGTAATAGGCTACCTGTGTCCTGCTTTGGGCATATAGACATTGTCACTTCCCACCCCAAATGAGTAAATCTAAATATTTGTAGGACACCCAGAAACTTGCAAAGCTAGTTAAAAATGAACTTTAACATTTTAAAAGATGACAACTCGTGTCCTCTCAACCTTTATGAGCAAGGAAGATCTGAAAGTAACAACTACAGTAGTCACATTTGTCTTATGAAATCATACTGTACACTAAGATGACACACAGAGAAAATTTTCTCCCTACATTAATGACTTCCACATAAGGACCTCTTGTTTAAGAACTGAGAAGCTGAATAACTAACTGAAAACCAGAATTTGACATTCACAAATGTTTGCATCTCATGAAATGAGTCTGGGTTCTGGTTGCCAAGAAATTCAGACCCCCTTTCAGGGCAAAGAGAAAACATTTCATACAGTCTGGGCTGTGTGGTAACTTAGTCCATCCCTCACTGATGGATACAGGATCAACATCCTCTAGAAGATGGACAACTGAGCAAAGAGAGAATTATGTATGTCAAGGTAGAGCACACATCACAGTAGTATCTCAGTATGGAAAAAATTACATAAGCAAAAAATTATCTGCATGTCCAATATAGAATAATCTTTGAAGATTCTCATTACAAGTAAACACCAGGATAATAACTAATGGATAAGCTAATTAGTCATGCAAATCTTATGCATTTTCACTGCCTCCTTCCAGCCACTTACTACTTTAGAAGGCGTTTCATTTTCTGAGTAGTGCATAGTTTAGCATCCAATTCATATTAGTTGGGCAGAAAGACAGTCCTTTAATCTTCTAACATTCTGGTCTTCAGTGTGAAACACATGGAAACTGTCCAACAGAGAAACAAAATGAGTGATAATATAAAAGAAAATATTAGCAAAAGCTCCCAGGGAACAAAACAAGGTGGTGTTCTCCGGAGGATCTCGTGCTTGAGAATTGTGGACAGCAGTAACTTATAACCTGCAAATGCAAGGATAGCACCCAACACGTCTCTTTCAATTATGTGAACTGTCTTATATATAATAGAGCTAGTAAAAACTCTCTGAACTAAACAACAGCCAGCCTTTATAACTAAGGTCACACTGGCCAAAAGGCTTGTGAAGGTTCCAGCAAGCTAGGAATAAGTTTCTAGACAGCTGGAGACATTTTGAGCAAACATGGGCCAAATTAAACCGATGTGGGAAGCCAAAGTGAAACCAGTAAAAGCTTGCCTGCTCAGATGACTTTTGTTTGAGCTGGAAGCTAAATTCAAACAAAATTCCTGAGATGATAGTGCTTTGACTGTGACAGCAGACACCTGAGTCATGGGATAAGCACTTTGCTTTAAAAATTTCATGTCACTCCTGAGAACCCTTCTACATCAGATCCATGAGAAGCAAAAACAAGGGGAGAAAAAACAAGGAAAAATAAAAGCTTTTGTGCAAACCCTGTGAACCAAGTCCCCCATGTCTCTTTCCTTCCAGACATTTCTGAAAAAACAGCTCAGTGGAACCACAAAAAACAACAACTGAGCGGCATTCTAATATGGGACATCCTGCTGGACCAGCTCGAGCCAAGGGGAAAAAGAAAGCCACAAACATCAGAACTCAAATTGGACACTCAAACCTAAAGTCTTACATTTGGGGACATTTTTTTCATTTAAACTAGTGTAATCAATTGGTCACCATAATAGAGGCTTCAAGCAGCTGGCTCAGTTAGGTCCATCTGTGACAAACCTCTGAGCCAAAGCCATGTGTTCAAATGCACACACATTTGGAAACAAAAATAAATGATCAACTCTTGTGTCTTAAAATATCTACAGTTGCCTTCGTGCATCACCACTAACAAGTATCATACTACACAGTAGAGTTCTAAAGTTGTTTGTCAAGCTTCCAATCAGTTCTCTAGAAATGCAGTTTATGCATTATTAAGTCCTAGGGATGGATTTCCTCTCTTACCAACTTAAAACCACAGGTGAAGGTTTATCAAGGGTCATTGCCTTGTGCTAGTGACCATATCGTGGGAATGGCTGCAGTTCAGAGGGCATGAGAAATAATATGAAATGATTATCAAGAAAAGGAAGACTATACAACAAGATAGGAACCTTGAAAAAGTGTGTGTGTGTCCCGGAAACAGTAAATAACTGCCAAACTAGAAGGTAAAAGCTCTCTTTAATTAACTATTAAAAGCATTCCTCAAATGCAGACCCTTAAAAGAAAATTAGTGACAAATCTCACAAGTAGGTCTTATCCAGTTATTATCTCTCTCTACGAGATGGTATCTATTTTGCTTCCTCCTTACCAGATGGAGAGTAAGACTTCATGGCCCCCCTGAATGGAGCAGGGGAGCAGGGAACTGTTACACATCCCACTTTCCCTGTTGCTCACCAGCCTGCAAAGAAAAGGCTGCGAAGACGAAGTACAATCAACCCCAGTCCCAGCACAGCGTCTGATCATGACTGTGACTCCCAGCCAGAGTCCAGCTTGGACCCAGGAGCTGGAAAATGCTCCTTGGCCTTTTTTCCACCTCTGGGATGTTCTCCAAAACTGAACCAGCTGCAGAGCCAAGGTCTGATAAAATGGAACCTGGGACTCGACCATGCCTGGTTTCTTGATTTACAACCCCCAAGCCCAGCAGCCAGGACACCACAAATCCAACATGATGCTTGACAAGCTGGGTCACTGCAGGCACAATGCATCTGAGGTCCATGTCTGGGTCGATCATATGTTCCATTATGGCACAATTCTCCCTTTGATGACCATTTACCTCAACTAGGACCCACAGGTGCTTAGTTTTGGTATGTCAGAACATCTTTGCTCTACTCTCCAATACTGCTGCCTTTTTCCACATTTTGCAGCCTCAGAGATAAACTCTGTAAGTAAATGACCGAAGGATGTTGAAGGTGTTGAAGAACAAAACCAGCTACTGACTCTCTTTATCTAGTAAAGCAAAGGCTGAAATTCTCCTAAGAATAAACTGGTTTTTGTTACAAAAGAAAAAAAAAATCCTAGCAACAACAAGAGGAGAGATAAATGTCCTAAGAGAATATCATAGAACTGGAGTAAATTACTTTAAAATTAGAAATCCAGTGTGAAGGGGAAATTCCCCAAAAGTGAACAAGTGCTCTTCACATTTTAAATAAGGGATAGATTTCCCCCCCACACTTTTTTTTTCCCTTCCTTTCTTTCCAGCAGCTAGAAGTCCCATCTGGTTCCTGTTTCTATTCGTCTGATCTCCCAGAAACTTCTAAAAGCCATAAGCATCAGCCAAAAATTCCCCAGGCATGGACTCCTTTCCAAAATAGCCCACAAAATGGCATTTTTTAGGTGGGTTGGTTTGGAAGGAGCAGAGGGGGAATGTTGATTTCTGTAACATTCCTAGGAATTTCCTTGCATCTATTCTCCCTTCTTGAATTTCTTCTCTGCCTGAATCCCCCTTCCACTTTCTGCTGTCACACTGGTCAGCACAGGGACTGCCCACTCCCATGCTCTTCTTGTGGGAGCTCACAAGATGCCGAGAGGCTTTTGTCCCCAAGGAAGGCAAATGAAGTTGCAATTCCCTTGCAGCTGAGGTTTCCTCAGTTGGGCTTGTTGCTGTTTCATCTGGAGGCTTCATAACTGGACATTTTTTCTTGCTAAGGCATTGCCAAGACAGAACTTTTAGAAGTAGTAACTTGGTGTAAATAGGTAAGATGGACAAGAAAAAGCTCTGCTCCAGTGACATTCCAGTTAGGTGGAAGAGCTTTTCCTGCAGATCCCCAGCTCCCATCTGGCCTGAAAACAGAGGCAGTGACATACAGCACGATGAGATATCATGGCTCTGTAAAGCAACCAGTGTCCGACATCTGTATGCATAGGATCTGTTCCAATTAACCTTTAATAAAGGTGGTTAACTCTCACGGGCTTTGGCATGTGCTTAAAAGCTTCCCTGGACACTTTATACAACTAAGTCCAAACAAGAACCGGCCCATTTAGTTCATTATGGGCGTACCTTTGTTGCACACAAGCAAAGGTGCAACAGATCTGCCACGGAGACTCTAAGCATCTTGGTCTCCTCTGCTTCTGAAACCTTATGATCCTTCACTGGATCAAACAAACTTTTACAATCTTTTGGACAGTGGTTCAGAAACACAGGGAGAACAGGACAGCTCCAAAAACAGGAAATGGACTCTATCCCCCTTAAGAAAGCAGCCCAGGTCACTGATGACTATCGATTGCTACTTTTAGACATTTGAATTAATGAAACTATTTTAATCTCACAAAAGAACACAACTGCCTGGCTGGACCCATCCAGCATTTCCAGAGGAGTAACAGAATAATCTAAAAGGTCACAGCTTTATCTCCACACTCTGCACTTGCTTGTGTTACTTGCTTTGCTTAAGAGAAAAAGTCAGAGGCATCACAGAGAGCAAGCAGGCTCTAGGGCTCTGTGGCACAGCTCCATGGCACAATGTGATGCTGTACAGAGTTCAGCACACTAACTTCAGGAAGCAACCCAAAAACAGCACAGTGATGGCAGCGTGGTGACAGCACACAAGTTAAATGACCATCTGCAGCATGGCCACCTCAGCACTACCTCAAGTCCCTGTACATGCTGCACCAGCTCCACACGTGCTCTCCAGTGTGTTCTGCTTTTCTGGCAGATTTTGTGGAGAGACTAAAGGCTGAACTGACCAGAGAAACCAAAATCTTCACTTGGGTAGTCCAGTCAACACTGGCCAGGGGCAGTGGGCAGAGACTTTCTCTTCTGTTGTCAAAACACATCCACTCAACAACCCTTTGCATCATCTTAGCATCTAGCACAGTTTAAGATACCAGTGGAGTTCTCTGGACCTCCTAGCACAACTATGTTGTGTCAGAGATCACAAAAAACCATGTCATCCCCTTGCCCTTCCCAGCCACATCACAGGTGAGTTTAACCTAGTGAGATATTTGTACCAAAGATCAACTGGCACTTCTAGTCCATGCACAATCTGAGATGCCTCTAAGAACATATTTCAAACCCTCAGAATAATTAAACACTTCATCAATAAAAAGTAAATACACTTCATTTTCTATTATAAAAGAATCTCTCCCTCCCCCCCAATGTTTTATTTTAGCAAGTGCACTCAACCATGTTCTCAATCTGCACTTCATTTCCTGCTATTCAGTTTTCTGTGGTTCACAGACAAAAATACCTGGGGGAAAAGAAAAAAAAGGCCGCACAATACCAGATCCCAGGGGGCTCTGATTTACCACAGGAGAAAAATGTAGGACTCTGTATAACAGGAGCTGGCAGTTCACGTTGAGAGCAGGAGATACAGTGGGTAGGACAGAGTATTAAGTCCAGAGGCAGTGGTGCTAAGAGCTTCTTGAGTGCTCTCCCAGGCAAGATAGTGGAGGGCATCCCTGTCTTCATCTGTCATTGATTCCCATGGAAGTAGTAAAGAAAACAAGGGCATAGATCTGCACAGGGCATTCCTCCAACCTAAGAGAAAGAGCAAATAAGACCTTCAGTTCCTGCTCCTGCCAGAGCAGGCCCTTTCATCATCATGGAGTAAAACTAGTGAAATGCATTTTTGCAGTCATTTCCATCCAGGTGGATTCTAGAGCACTTGTTTTTCTGCAAGCGATTGTCATAAGACATGAGAGCAACCAGAAACTGACAGCAAATTGCAATGGGATTTATAGACCAAGGTGTACAACAAGGTGGCCCCCAGGATGCAGGCAGGAGGTGGCCATTCTCCTTGCCATTTGGGCAGAACGAGGTTTGGGAAGAGAGGTTTGGTGGTCTTGAAGATGAGGCTTTCTCCACCCATTGCAGCACAGACTTTCCTCACTAAACAGATGCTTCTGATGCTGCTCCTTATCAGAGAGAAAACAGTGGACACAGGTGAACCAAGCCCAAAGAGTAATTCATCAACAGAGCCAGCAGATGCACCTCCTTCACTGCCGGAGGTCAGGGCAGACAAGGCACAGCGGGCAAGGCTGGAGATGGAATTGTGTCCATCCCAGCAAGCACAGTTCCCCTCCACCTGTTCCACTGGTCAAGTGATGATGGAAACCACAGTAGGGACCTCACTCACACATTCTATCACATCCATTCACCCCAAGAAACATGAAACAAGACACTAAATAGGTGGCAAACCTTGTCTGTGCTCCAACTGTCCCCACTATCCCCCCAGTGGAGAATTGCAAACTACAGGGTTTGCTGGAGTTGATGTAGCAAAGAGTGAGGGGACAGATGGAGCCAGGACAGAGAAGGAAAAGATGGAGAAAGGAAAGACTGGTGGAAGGAGGGGACTTGGGGCCAAATACAAGTGTTAGGGAACAGAGAAGAGTTTGTAAGCACAGAGATGGGAAGGCTGAGAGGGAGAGCCAAGGATAAATTGTTTTGGTGAGTGCTCCAATCCTGAAATAAATATAACCACCCAAGGGGGCTGTGTGACTCAGTCTGACATTTTGGCTATTTTTTTTTTCATGCCACCAGATGCAATCAATTTAGCTGAGGGACAAGGAGGGTAGCACACATATTTTTATTGCATTCTAATGTCCTCAAACCCCCCCCCCCAAAAAACAAACAAACAAACAAAAAACCCCAAAGAAGTATGTGTTTTGGTTTGTTTTGGTTTTTTTCTAATCATGATATATGGCACTTTGTGCAGAATCCAACATGACCAGAACTTCCACCTGCCCTTTACCATCATAGAAATTGGAATTTTGGGGGTGGGTTGCAGACCAGACTGTTCAAGGGTAGTCAGAGCAGCTCCCCCATCTCCAGTGCAGCAGGGAGGAAACCTCTGAGGAGGAGGATGTAAGGGATAGTGGTACAACTTTGTTCACATTTGCTTCAATATGCATGAGGGAACAAATATGGCAAATAACATCCTAAGATATTGTCGTGCTGAAATTCTTTGTTTACCAAGAAATGACATGTTGAAAGCCCTTGGCATTTACGAAGCAGATGATTTCTATTCATTTATTTGAAGCATTTTACAGTACTTACCCAGACACTTGGAGAGATTATCTTGCCAGAACTCATGTGGAGGACTGGGTCAGATGGGTGAGCTCCAGAAAAATCTCAAAGTGTCCTAGAGGAAGTGGTGTGGTACTCAGGTAGATGCTGCTCACCCCTCTGAATCCATCCAGTACCAAGGCCAGGGAGGGAGCCCTGTTGCTTATTGCTTTCAGTTGTAATTTCAATTTGGCATAGAGAAATCTTCGATTTCTGTCCAAACCTTTGGGGAAACATTTCTGTGCACTATTAAACAGCTCCTGCATTCCACCCAGGGGCTGATGCTGTTCTGTGGTAGGTGAATAATTCTTATATTTACTCTTTGCAAAATATTTTGGACTCTGGAGAGTTCTAGCTCAGGCAGACTCCTGAATTAATAACAGCTTTGCCTGAGCAACAGCTAAGAAATGAGAACAGTGTTACAGAAATCAGTAATTTTTAATTCATCTTGGTCATAGGCTCTGCAGATAAAAGTGCTGGTGTGAAATACCCATTCCTCCTTTCTGTTGTACAATGGTCCCCCTCTACCTCCTGCCCACATATCTTTGAAGGAGCAACAAGAACTTAGCCCAGCACAGGACTTATGATTACACATCAAAAAACTAAGTGAAACTATTCACTGAACTGGCTGCCAAGCCTCCATGCAATGACCAACATAATGTCCATTATAACTAACATCTAAGCCATCATTTTCCCTGAATTTTATTTTAAAATCTATAAGGAGGCAGCATTCCTCAAGACTTACTTCCACCATGACTTGATCTTTGGATGTCTTCGCTTTGGATGGCTATTAGAATGGAAAAGAAACCCTAAACCTTCTCTTGTAGGTCTTCCTTTTTTTCAGTTCTCTTTTAATGAATCTCCCTCCCATTCCCTAGGAGGATCTTGTGCTGAAGGCCAACAGGAACAGGGAGTTCTGTGAGGCTGCTTAGTTTTTAAAGATGGTCTCTAGTATGTCTTCATTTTCAACTCAGAGAACATTTTTTTTCCTATTGAACACATCCCCAGAATCTTAAACTCTACTTCAAAATCAAATCCATCTCATTTATTTAAAGTGTCACAGTTACTCTTATCTGTCATGTTAATTGTAAAGACTTTTTTTTCCCCTTTAAGTGGGAGTCATTTGAAATATATATAAATGCTTCTATAGCATTACTTCTTATCACCTATTCTAATGTTTCAAATCAAGTTATCCACCATGATGCATTCTGGGTATTTTGCAAATTAGCTATTTTGAATGCATTTTGAATGCAAGGAATTATTTCTTCTACTCAGTGCATAGTCTACACCAAGTTTTAACACATATGTGCATGTCTGAAAGTACCACATTTATATCTGCTTGTGGGGACAATCTCTGAACATACAAGGAATTGCCCCATCACAATGGGGTAGAAAAGGGAATAGAGAAACTTCTACATATGCACTATGAGTTTGTATTAAGTTTGCAATGACATTAATCCTCGGGCTGGAACTTGCTAACTTTTGAAGATTTAATTAGTTAAGCCTAGTATTTGGTAATCCTAGCTTTTTAAGAAAAGGAAGGTTGCCTAAGCAAAACAACCTTTAAGTTTGAAAGTCCTGACGAAAAGCTTGTATTAAACCACAACCCTCCTGTAGATGATAAATTTGACCCTGGAATCACTGTTTCAGAATCACCATGAATGGAGATCTCCCAGTTCCTGTATTTCAGCTGTCCTTTAAAAAAAGAAAAGAAAAGAAAAGAAAAGAAAAGAAAAGAAAAGAAAAGAAAAGAAAAGAAAAGAAAAGAAAAGAAAAGAAAAGAAAAAAGAAAAGAAAAACACAAATCAAAAGCCTCCTACTAGAGAGACTCTTAACTAAGTTAACACCAGGTTTTTAAGTCTGGCATCCTCGACCCAGATAGGAAGAAAGGCAAACTGCAAATCCAATACTTGCAGTAAGATACCCATTTTAAATTTCCACAACTTTATAACTGATAAAATGCTTTTCCTTAAGCTGAGTAATTTTTCTAGCCTCCTCACTAAGGAGATGGAATTGAAGTCATGATAAAAAAAAAGTTGCTACATTAGACATAGGAAGTGGAGATTTTTGCCTTTATATTTTTGAATCATCCTTAAAAAAAGTAGAGCAGATGAAAAAGTAATGATCAAAATATTTTTTTTTTCAATAGAGAATGTAGTTTTCACAAAATCTGAATGTTCCATGGAAAAACTTCAATTTTGCCAGAGCTGCTTAGTTTTCCACTGGGGAAGATCTAAATAAGAGATTTCCTTTTAAGTTCCAGTTGACTGAAATGTAAGCTTTTAAGTCACTTTTTCAAATAAATAAACAAGTAAATAAAGTAGGATCCATCCTCTAAAGATTTTCCTCAGTCTGATGTCTCCTGAGACATGAAAGATGGACATTCACCACAAGGCAGAGATTAGCAAGGAGCACCACAAAGAGGACTCCAACCAGCACAGTCCATACCTTCAACAAAAATGTGTCACTGGGCTAAGATGAAGCATGGAAAATTTCAACCCAAAAGGCGTGAGTCTGAGAAAGACAAGAGCACGAGTGATGGAGGACAGGCAGGAATAGCAGTTGGAGCTCAACCTCCGTTCCAGCAGCTCTTGCCAATGACTGCAAGCGCTAATAAATAACAGTCCCCCTGCACATGCCACGTGCAGCCAAGGCGAGATAGACTCATTCACTTCTGCTGTTTGACAGCCCACAGTAGATCCACACCAGCATCCTTACCTCCAGGGACTTCATCCCTTGGGATGTGATATGTTAAGGGCAACATCCGACTTTGCTGAGCCTCCGTCTACTGATCTTTGTCTGCTGGCAGCTTGGGAGTCTTGCAAGCACCAGAGTTGTGGTTGGGTACCACCACCCCACATATCTCTGGCACAGACTTGGGTCCTTCCTCATGTCTTCCTCAAGCACAGGGGCATTGTGGCATTGCCATGATTTCCAGATGAAGGTGGTCTGAGGGTAAACAGGCCTTTTCCACCTCTCTGCCTGCCAGACTTCTCTTGCAGAAGGAGATGTTGCTCCTGTGGGGAAGAAGAGTTTCATGGAACCCTTCTACTACATGCCAGTCCTCTCCTTGTCCTCCTCCAGAACCTGGCAGTGCTGAGATCTGAGCACAACCAGAGCCAACTGCAACCTGAGTTCTGTTCCAGCCTGAGAGCCCCACACAGCTTCTCCCCACACATATCTCTTGCCTCCCTCAGAGCAGGGCAGATGTACCAAGAAAGCAGCTCTTGGGACAATTTTCAGACAATCCAATATAAATGAAGTTTGAAAACGTATTTCTTCACAGTTTCTTCCTGCCCTGAAGCACCTTTTCTTTCTGTTGCCACTGCTGGGGCTCAGCAAAATCAGGGTGGTTTTCTTTCTCTCTGGAAAACAGAAAGAAAAACAAAACAAACAAAAAAAATCAGTGTTGCCAGCTCTTGCAATTTTAGTCCCACAGTACTTGATGTTTTTCCTCACCCCTTCCCCAGCTTCTTGCTTCAATGCGTTATGCAAAAATCTCAGATTTCATTTTTAAAGGAGAAAAAAATGGACAAGCAGTTCAAGGGCTTCCAGATTCTAGAGAAAAGCTGTAAAACACAAACTCAGCCTATCCTAAAGTACCTCCAAAAAAAAAAAAAAAAGAAAGCATGGGGAAATTAATATTTATCACTTTTTTTTTTTTTTTTGAAAGATACGGTTAAAAAAATCCTCATTGCCTGAAGCACCCAACTAATTTTTGAGCCCTTGAGCAGTTACACAAAGGGCCAGCTAATGCCATAGGTACCAGCAAATCTGGCACTGGCCAAATTTCTGCTCCCAGAGCAACAGCATGTTGATGAGGAGAGAGTGGCCTTTCCCTGGGACATGGGGGCTTGGAACCACATGCTGTCCTGCTCAGCCACCCCAGTGTGGGACACAAATGGTCTGGCCATTCCCACAGCCACAGTGCTAAGAGAGGCTCAAGGACAACTTGAAGTTGCTCATTCTCTCCGTCTCCTGAGCTCGTGCCCACCTCCTCCTGCAGCCTGGCATGGCATCTCCCCAGGCCTGTGAGATGCCTGGTGCAGGTGGAGCTGGACTCTGCTGCAGCTGGGCACAGACCCCCACCACGAATTCCACTGTGGGGGATCTCATGGGTGCCTGGCTGAGACAAAAAGGCTGAAGATTGACATTGCTGATCAGGGCATTGGACAGGTCCACCTGTTGCATCAATGCCCCAAGGCAATACCCCCCTTCCTGTTAGCCTCCACCAGTGTGGAAATCCTTGGAGAACAAGAGCTTCTTCATGGATATTTACAGTCCTTTCAGGCACGTGCCTTGGTCTGATGCTTTCTCCAAAGTTGCTTGCTCCCTGCCTGGCCCAGGGGCTTGCGGCACCACAGCCCTGTGCCTGCTCCACTCCTGCCCAGCATGGGCTCTCCCCCATCACTGGTGTTTGCCGGAGTTTTCCCTCCCAGGAAAGGCTCTGTGTGGAACCACAACACCTGATATCAGGCCTGGCCAGTTGTATCTGTTGATAGGAACAGAACTAAGTCTCTATGCCACACCTTGTTATAGGTCTTCTCTGGAAGAAAAGGGGCATAAATCATGGCTGTAAGGGAAGGTTGGTTGCACCTCAGTGGGATTTCAAAGTTGGTCTAAGAGATTATCCTTGGGGGTCCATCCTCACAGGACAACAAGCACCACCATCATCCAAGGGATTTTCTCAGTAAGCCAGAAGATCTGAGAAGGCTAAAACACTGCATATAGATGGAGACAGTGAGCTAAACAATGCCCCGAGGTATGGGGTGCACACTGAGAGCGTGAGCTGCCTTCTCATGCACCACATCACGTGCTGGGGGATTGTTCACTGATCCCAAGGATGATCCCTCCTGTGTTTGGTAGGTCTTTGTGCTTTTAAGAACTGTGCCAAGAGAGGCCACTTAATCTCTGCTTCAGGAACCTGTTTCAGAGGGAGGAGATGCACTCAGATGAGAAGAGTAATGGGGCTGCTTGGAGACTTTACTTTTCTTCTGTCTTGTTTTGACTTTTTTTTTTTTTTTTTTAAAGTTAAACCACAAGTCATCCAACCTGAAATCTTGTGGCTGCTGTTTATGTATGGAAAATATTTAACAGTTCAAGTCAGAAAGCCCAACATTCAGAAACTTAAGGACAATCCAAAAGTCCTAGAGTCTTCATAATCTGACTGAAAATACCATGAGGACAGGCTCCTTTGGACCAGATACTGATTTCTGCAGCAATGTGAAGGAATTAAAACTGTCCTAAAGCACCAGCTGTGATCTGCCCTGACATTTTCATGTCATCTGCTCACTGGTCCTCTTGTGTAGGCCATGCAGGGGTGGGCTGGAGGCTTTCAGGCCCTGCTGTAATCCAGCAAACCTTGGCTGGTAGAACCAGCCCCAGAAGAGATTCCAGCTGGCTTAAGTTAGAGCAGCCCTGTGGCTTCTCTAACTTAAACCACCTGCCAGTTCAGTCCTGGGCCAGCTTTAGGATCTGGGAGGTATAAACCTGGACAAAAGCCAACTTTGCCTGCTGTCTTCTTCATTTGTCCCAATAGGAGCTAGAGGTCCAAACCCCATTTAGAGATGTCTCTAGTACAAGGTTTTAGAGGGACACCTTTGAGCTCCTGGTTACATTTAAAATTCAAGAATAGGGATGCCACCATTTAGTCCCATCTTCCTTCCTTACCTTCTTTCATCACAGTGCTTGCATTCACAATATTGAATCCCAAACATGAGGAAATGTGCAAGGACAGGTTATTTCCTGGAACATCTGATGCTTTCTGCCCTCTTTTGACTTCTCAGGCAGTCTCTCCCCTACAGCTCTGGTGCTTCCACTATGGTAGGGAACCAAGAGGTATAGACTGGACAGAGAGAGTTTTTTCCTCTTTTAAAGAGTGGAAAATAAGAAAGTAAATAAAAACAAACAAAACTTTCCCCAAAGCTTTCCAGAGCTGCTGGTTCTGGTTTTAGCTTTGGCCATAAGATCATGAGGGATTTAAACAGCTCTGATTCACCCCTATACAGACACACACATGATTATGTGCAATGGTAGGAATTACCCTGATAATACAGCCTGAATTGTCCTGTCCCTGCCCTTCCTCCTTGCCTTTCGCCCTGCAGCTAGCAAAGATAATGAGTAACAGCGATATTAAACAGGGATTTGGAGATTTTTTGCCTTTTTTTTTTTTCCCCTAGAAAGTGGATAACACACTACAGTAGATAGAAAAATCCATCCGACTTTATTTAACTGTAACATTTATTAAGAGCAGTGAAAAGGTCAGCACGGAGCTACCAGTGTATGGGCTAAACTCCTTTCCCCAGCCTTGAATGCGACAAGAAAGCAGATCCTTTAAGATGCAACTATCTTAAGCTCCCCTCCGATGGTTAAACTCTTAGTAATTCTAGGTTTTGGAGACAAACGTCAAAGCAGAGGGCTCTTCCCTTCATTATTCAAGTAAAGGCCCCATCAATATTATCTGTAATAAGAATCTGCTGTTGACATGGCTCACCCTGCAGTTCCTGTTCCAGGCAGTAGTCCCTGTCAATAGGATTAAAGTGGAGGAATGCCTTTGACAAGTCCAGGGGCTGCTGATTCATTGCTGCCATCAGGCTGCCGGCTGGGAAAGGCAACGGGCACCACTAGCCCGTCCTGCCAGCTGGGGGCAAGTGCCCCTGAAGCTTTGATTTCTTGTGCCAGAGGGGATCCCCACCTTGGAGCTGCAAGAGGAAGTGGGGAGAGAGAAAGTCTGCAAGTGGTTTGCACCACTTGTGGCTACCATGTTGCTTTAGGCTGAGTAATGAGCATATCAGCTGATGGGAAATTTTGAGGTAGTTTGATGATCAGTGTGGGACCCAGTGGCACAGAGAAACCATCCACCGTGCATGGTATGGGGGGGAGTGCTCTTCAGCCTCTGCCACCATCATCTCAGTGTCAGCCTGGAGAACACATTAGACATGTAGAGGAAAGAGGGATTCACTAGAGCCAAGCAGCCCATAGCAAGCCATGAGCAAGGACACCTGAGCGGTGCAGCCCAGTGCAGTGATGGCAGCTGACAGACCTGAGGCACAATGGCACTGGGAACCCACAGCAAAAGCCACAAGCAACTTACTGTGTCTCATCTTTCTCCTGGAGCTTGGTCCATGCTTCAGTGGTCCTAGGGATGCAGGGATGTGCTCAAGGGAGCAGGTATAATGCCACAGTCAGAATGAAACACTGTGGTAAAAGCTCTGGGCACCAAGAGGTCCAGATTGCTGGTGCATAGTTGGGCACATCCAGCCCTCAACAATACTGACTTGTGTTTTCTTTCTCCTTTGACTCCTTCTTTTCCACAGCTCTCACTACAGTCTCTGTCATCACCCTCTGACTTGCATGGTTCTAGTTCTGCAAAGCCCCTGGCTCCCCCTCGCCTGCAGGCTGGTGGTCACGGTGGAGGAGACAGGGAAGGGACTGTGCAACTCCACTAGAGCCTGCTGGGTCTGACTTTGGCTAAAAACCAGCACCCAACCACAAAAGTAAGGGAAAAAAGTCAGTTGCCAGGGAAAATCTGAGCCTCCTAACCTTCTACTTCTCAACTTTTCTAGTGGAGCATGTAGGACACATGTGCACACACACACATGCACACATTAACACTCTCATCTTTTCCAGTGACTAAGCTCCTGTCTAATTCATTCTGTTCCTGTCCCCTCAGGTGCTGAGGCCAGGTCAGGAAGCAGGCATCCTAGAGTAAATAGATTAACTCTTTTTAAAATAAAACCTCTATTATTATACTTAGGAAAAAAAAAACAACCCTCATTTTCAGGAATTGTTACATTTAATTAGGCTGCAGGTTCCACTGGGCTCTACAAATGGAGCCAAGAAAGCATGAATGTCAAAATATTCTGCACATGAGATGAAAAGCCCTGAACTGGTCAGTCCTGTGAAAGGGAGCCCTGTCAGCCTGCCTGTCAACTCTGCCACAGATTTTTCAAACCTAATTAAAATGATCTTTAATTTTTTTTCTTCTGCTTTTAAAGAAACTTTTTTATTTTTTTCCCCTGCTCTAGTTTTTAATCAGCCTGATTTCCTGCACTGAGCCAGCCAGGAGGAAAGTGAAAGGGAGAATTGCACAGGCATCCAGGGCTGGAAAACAGGAGGACGGGTGGCTGTTCAGGCAGCAAAGCCTTTGCTACAGCTCAACACAAACCCGCTGTTTACTCATATGTGAGATCAGCCCTAACAGGAAGAACAAGGTACCAAATTTTGTCCCTGCCTGTTTCCTGCCACCTTTGGGGGAATGGGACCTTTCGGGCTCTTTGTAAATAAACAGGAGTGCATCAAAGGGACACCTGACCGCTGCACCCATTTTCAGCAAAACTAGAACAACTTACAGGCACTTGAATTTTTGGCTGACAGCTCAGACCAAAAGGGCCTTTACTGCCCTGGGATTAGCAGCTCTGATGCTTTGGAGCCAATAGAGGAAACCAGTTTGCAAATCCTGAAACAGGAGCTTTATAGGAGAGCTTGAGCCATCGATTAATTTTGCTCACATCTATGCCTTGCCCCCGCAGGGCCCTGCCAATCCCTCTTCTTCACTGGGTTCATTGTTTATATGTGTGAAGTTATTTGGATGGGCTGATCTCAGCAAAGTGGTCTGTAGAGTCCTGCAGCAAAACGGGAGGTTGCTGAGATGGAGCCAGCCACACAGGGCAGAGCAAATCATTAGGACTAATAACCAACATGACAAAAATGGGCATAAATAGGGATAAAGAGATTTAAACCAAGAAACTAATGCTTAAGAGGAGTTTGGGTCAACAGCTATATAAACACACACTTCCCCTCCCACCTACCCTGCTCTAGTGTCTCCAAGAAACACATTTGCTTACTTAAACAACCATTTTTTTCAGCCTCGTTTCCTAGAGAAACGACTCTTTTGTGATCGTGCTGTGGGTGTGCCTGTCTCTCTCCCTAATAAAACTTGTGAACTCCCTGGCCAATTTCAATCAAGTTTGCCAGAAGGGCAGAGTCCTCAAAGAAACTAACTGCTTACAAGTCTTCCCGGGGTTGGGTAGACAAGAGAACTCTGAGCCCACGCTGAGACAAAGGCTGCAGCATGCGCACACTTGATATTAAACACCAGAGCACCCAACCTTGAGCTGCCTCATACGTTTCTCTGCAGGAACCCACACTTCACTGAATCACCCTAAGCACACTGTAGAAACAGCATCATTTGAGCTGAGAATTTAAAATTGTGATGACTGACAGCCCTTCTTTCTTAGAAGTGTCATAAGAGTAGGTGTCAGTGTGGGAAGGAGTCCCAAACAGGTAAAATGAGGTGCCTGCAGGCACAGGGTAGCACTAGCACAGTTCTCCAGTCACCCAAGAAGCCCTTCCTGCTTCAAAGCCACCTTTAGGGTACTTCCTGCATCCAAAGCCAGAAGCAGGGATGGGGTCACCTTCTGCTCTATGCGACAGCTGCTGGGTCTTCCCTGCTGCTCTGGCAAACAGAAGTGGAGGTAGGAGAAGTCCAGCTGCCGTGGAAGTTGGTGACTTGTAAACTGAGAGCATTTAACCCAGGATCAGCCAGAGGGAAGGATACTCTCACAAGATCAATCTCCTACAGCATCAATTTTCAGCCTCAACTTGCACTTTGAAAGCAAGCTGGGAAAGGTTTCCTGGGCACAGGGATGCTCCTGGTTGGGGTGGGAGCATGGAAGCAACCTGGGAGTTGCCATGTTCCAACAGAGCTCAGGTGCTGATGGTGAGTAGGGCTTGAAATACACAATGGGATAAATTGAGAGTCCCAACCAGGGCTGCTCAGTGGCAGCACAAGCAAATGTCCTGATTAAGAGGGTCTCTCTTTCTCTAGGTTGTGTTTACAATGGTTTAGTGCAGCCAGATTTAGGATGCAAAAAATGAGGGAAAAAAGCCAAGGGTGTTACCTAAGGTTTGGACGTAGCCATGAGCTCTTGTTCTCCAAGATGATGGAGACGACAGAGGGGGAAACAAAAAGGACGTTTCAAATGGGGAGAATCTCAATTTCAACTATCTTAGCCCTGCTCCCACATTATTTAAATCTGGGAAGCTCCTCAGAACATCACAACAATCCATTTCACTATGATGTCCTGGCACTTCTTCCATCTCATCAACCCCCCACTATCTCACTGGAAACACTCTCCTCTGCTGAAAAAAATAAAGCATTTCCTCGAGCAACAAAACCCCTCAGCCAGAGCTGAAGGAAGCCTGGCAGGTTTTACCCTGTGATTGCTCAGGAAAAATTCACCTGTGTGACCCTTGCATCCCACAGAAGAGATGAAATCAAGACTTGCGCAAGGTGCTGCAGGGAAGGGACGGACTGGTGGGTTTGCCCTCATGGTGACCAAGCCAGGACCTTGAGTGCCTGGGAATCATGTCTGTAGGGGAATAGATGAAGTGGGCATTTTTGGGACCCTGTGACTGGCTGTCCAGCTAGTAATTTAGGAAAGGGTGAGCAGATAATTTCCTGTTGGACTGGTCTGTTGGAAGACCGTTTCCCCTCTGGGGAGCTGGTGGCCATGCAGCCAAGCCTGAAGACACACGGGAGCAAAGCGTGCTCGCTCCTTTTATAGTGGGACTGGTTTCCCTGTGTTGCCGTCATCCCTGGGGTGAGCAGTGCCGTAAGACATTTGAGGCTCTCCCCTGCAGAGGGTAAAAAGTCAAAAGGGTATTAAGCTGTCAGATTGGGGCAATTTATGTGTATAAACAGAGCCCTGTTTTGCTGATTTACACCCTGATAGCACATGGCCCACAGGTAACGAATGCAGCACATCCCCACATCTGCCAGTGGAAGCAGTTTGGATTGACTGACCCATAAAACTGCAAAGCCTGAAGTTATCTGGCTTCACATCTACATATACACACGCAAACAGCCACAGCCAGCAAGTGCTCATGGAGTAACACGATATAAGCAATAAACGCTTTCCCCCAGCAAAAGTTAGGGGAGAGATTAGATAAGGCAGCTAAAACAAACTTTAACCACCACAGTGGGAGCTCGGCTGGCCTGTCCTTTTACTTGGCTTAATAAGCTGCAGCATAGGGAGCCCTCATCACCAGTCATCCCACTGTGCCGGTTTCCCAAAGGGTGCAGGTGGCCCAAATTAGCCCAGCACATCATCCGCACTCTCTGTGAAAGCACCCTTATCTCTATAGTTATGAGAGAGCTGTGCCTCTCTCTCAGGTTCAGGATCCAGTTAAATCTTGCCTTCCACCTTGGAAGGGCCCCAAATCCTTTTTTCCCCTTTGGGAATGCTCCTGCTGGGAGCCAAAAAGGTGGCTGACCTCTGTGGGCATAGAGGAGATGGAAGAGGCTGTGGTGCCATTGCTCCCTTCCCAGGTGGTGCAATACAGCTCCCTTGACCATGTTGCATAACCAAACTCCACTCCCTCCCACCTTTCCAGGGAAAATCACTTTGCAGCTGATCTAGAAATTCCATCCTTCCCCCTTCAATGACACCAAGAAAGCAGATTGCCCCTTGACCACTGATACCTGAGGATGGGACTGGCCGGCACACAGATGGGTGCCTGCACCCGACATACACCACAGGGCAGAGTTTGCTTCCCATCATTGCAATTCGTGCCTTCACATCGTTGTGCCACTGCAGGGATGTGAGCAGCTGCTCCATTCCCATTCTGCCCAGCAGACTTCAGTGTCAATTGCATGCTTTGGGCAAAAATAACAATTGGAAAAAATAATTGCATTTATCATGTTGGTGACTCAGCCAGCTACATAAGAATGTTACATAGCAAAACCACAGAATTTAGCCTCTTTCCACACAGGCAGCAGAACAATGACTGGCAGGAGTCCCCTGACATCAGACATTCATCTTTAACTCAAGCAATTCTTCCACCAACATCTCCAATCCACCAACCTGGGATGCCACAGCAATCCAGCCTACAGGTGACCCTGAAACTAATGGAGATACCACTATCCAGAGGACAACTTCCAAAAACAACTAAGCAGGCAAGAATATCACAATGGTCTTATTTAACTATTTTGTCAAAGGAGGCTTGGAAAGATGTAGGATTAAACTTCTCAAATGGTACCATGATTTCACAGGAAATTAAGCTTCCCTTGCTTGAGGCAGCTGTGATGGGTGATGGATTATGGAAGAGGCAAATGATAGCTCTTCCAGTGTCACCACAGACCCCACAGGTGAATTACAGCTGTGCCTCTTAATGTAACTTTCCATCCTACACAGCACTGCATGCTGTTTCATTTTAGACTTTCCCTGTTTGCATAGTTTGCTAGCTCTGCTCCTGTGTAACCTGGTCACTACACTTACACTGTTTTATTGCACAATCTCATTAGAACATGCCACTAATTTGCTTTGGTGATCTAAAGAGGGATTTAAGATAGTGTAATGCCCATCTAAAACATTCCAAGTAAGAAAATCGAGTTACAACCCATTGTTATGAAAGGCTCCATCTCTTCTAACCAAAGGCTGCCACAAAAATCCTGCCCACTCCTTTGGACTATAGCTACTGGGTAGCCATGCTGAAAGTTATATTTGTTCCAAGTAGATTGGATCCATGCAGAAACCAACTCACCAAAACAGAGTCTACCCAAGTAGCAGGAAAATTCTTTTCCTCAACTGGTTACGTGGTCACTTCATCTAGCGCAAGAGATAGGATGGGTGGGAAGCAGAAGAGTAGTGCTGCCCCTTTTTGATGCAGTACCCAGATAGATGGGTTAGCCCAAACATGAATTTGTTCCCCAAAGCCTTGTAAGCAAATTTAACTTTAAATAGGTCCCTCTCAGATCCAGTGTTCAATGTCTTCTGACTCTATGGTGAGTAAATTATGTCAGTTGTGGAGTCCCTTGGACCTCATTGTGTTGGCATAAAATATCCAAATAAATCTGCCTGGGGTATTCTTCTGCTCACAGGATATAAACAGTTGGCAGTGACTGATTTGCCACTTGTCAATGCATTCTCCTAGCCTGATCCTGAAAAATAAAATGCATTAGCCTAAGCTACCTTCAAGCTGCAGTAAAGCCATTCCTGGTAATAGCCTATTCTCAGCAAAACCTGAGCTGCTTTAGATCTCACTGAAAAAACAACTTAAATATATAGGAACACCAGTGCAACCACACTTAAATCAATCCTAAATGTTGATTCATGCTCTGAATACAGGTTGTTATGGAGATCCTTGTCCTCCAGGTCTTCCTGTACTAGCTGATGGTATGATCACAAGATTCTTATTGCTACCTCACTAGAAAGGCTGCCAACCCACAATCCCACTGATGGATATAAACTTATGAAGCTGAGGTGAACAAGGACCAGTTGGCTGGAAAGGCTGTGGGCAACATTTCAGCTAGCACAGCTGCTTACACAGCAAACAGCTGTCTAAAGGCGTGAAGTTGCCTGAAGAAACAGCATTACCTACAGCATTGGCACTTTTGATACCAGATTCAACATAAGCAGGGTTCGAGGTTTTACTTACATGCAGGTGTCAGTCAGCAATCTGGCTATGCCAGTGTAGCAGTGCTGGTTTAATCCTGCTGAGATATTGATACTCTGTATGCAAGTATGTCATGGGTTACTGAGCCTGGCCAAAGAACCCAGACAACACAAGTTTACTCCTGGAGAAGTTGGCTCCTTGAAGCCTTCTTCCATCTGACTGCCTCCACACTCAGCTTCCAGGTGTTGCACAGTGGTCTGTTAGAGAAAAGAAAACAAAACCACAAAAAAAATACTAGTATCTACTTCACTCCCCACATCTGCAAACCGGGACCAACTCTGTCCTCAACTTTGTTCTGGTGGCCCAATACACAGGGTCAGTCGGGGCTTTGCCACTCCTTCAAAACATTTCTGGTCTTCCCTGAAGCCTTTCCAACATTTTGATGCTTTTACTCACCGCAGCAGCACTGACATTTGGAGCAAATAAATTAGAGACCTTTTTAAGCTCTTTCTACCTCCAAGTGTCCTCCTTCTCAGCTACAGCCCAGCACTAGGACCCCCCATTCATCTGATTTTGGCCAGTGATGAAGCTTTCCCAAAAGCTTCCTCAGGGTCCTCCTTCCTGGAGTCCATTGTCTTATAAATGCAGCTTTTATTCTTCTTGCATTCACCTGCATCACCATATTGTTTGCTGGAGCCTGGCTCCCCAGGCGCTCTGTCTTCCTCCCTATCAGTGACCTCCCCTCTTCATTATTTACCATTTCCTTGCTTGTCACACCATCGACAGACCACAACAGTGGTGATTTTACATTTTCTTCTGTGTCATTGATAAAGATATTAAAAGCAAGAATACTGGAGGGACTTTCCTACAGACACAGCTGGCAGATGATTTACAGTTACATTTGGAGACCTGTCAGGGAGCCAGGTTTTAATCCATTTAATGCACACCCTCTTGATTTTATACTGCTCTAGATCCTTAATCAAAACGTCGTGTGGTACCCCATCAAATGTCTCACAGAAGTCTTGTACACTGCTACCACTTTTATCAACTAAGCCAAAGAGAGACATCACATTCTATTTTCCATGAACTCATGCTGAGTGGCATTAATTACAATTTTCTTCCTATAATTGCTCATAGACTCCCACAAACAAGGACTAACTTGTACCACCCAGTGCACCCTCTGACTCATCCTTGGCCCAGACCACGTGTACTTTGAGAGCAGCAGTCCTATAAAACCTGAAGCTGGATGTGGGCACAAACAAAGTTGGCCACTGTCTGAAGTGGCACGATACGGGGACCATGGAAACAATCATGGTCTTGCCAGTGGCTTTGCCTCTTCCAGAGGGCTGGAAGGGCAGGTGAGCTGATTGTCTTGGACACCAAATAAAGGATGTGAAGAATGGCTCTATCAGATAGGTGAGTCAACCATCACCAGTCTTTGAGATAGCACTGATCCACACTGAAGTTACCTCCCCAGGTGTGGCTAGGAGTGTCTTTTTCATGATAGAATGGGTGATACACAATGTTTCTATCATTGCAAACAGACCAAAGATTTTTTTTTCAGCACACAGATGAGACTGAAGTAAACTCCTAGCAATAACGTAGGAGGTATTACCTTGCTGTCACAGCTATTTGGTTTTGTTCCTTGAAGGTTGGAAATAATTCATTAGCTCATGCCTGAGTCAATGCCCTGGTTCTTTCAACTCTCCAAGTGAAGTTTAAGAAGTAATCCCATAGCATCTACCCATATACTGAGATGTCTATGACCCTGAGTTATTCCTTTTTATCTTTTAACTCTGCAAATCATTGTCCAAGTGTCCAAAGTGGAAGTAATTCTTCGCTGAGAAACAAGATTTTTTTCTTCAAACATTCAAATCATACCAGTTTTCATTTTGGTGTAGGTAACATTTTCCAAAACTATGGAGCAGAACAAAAGGATTGATTTAACTCTCATAATTTCTTTTTTTTTCCTTCCCCCCCCCCTTTTTTTTTTGTTTGTTTGTTTTTGTTTGCTTGTTTGTTTTTTTTTGAGGGAGGTACTTTTTTAAAAAAAATCTAAATAAAATGGAAGAAAATTTCTAGGAATAAATACTTCATGTTTTGTAGGAGAAGGACAGAAAATAAAAGTTGGTATCCTTCCAATGCAATATCACGGATGCATCAGGATGAAGTCTAAACATTTTAGTATCACTAAAATAGCATTGGTTTATTTCCTACAAATATCCTGGCTGATATATTTTTCCAATCACCAGTCCTGGACAGTTACTACCAGAATTCAGCTGCAGCTTATCTCATTTTGAGTGTACAATCTCTAGTAAAGAGTAGAGATGAAAAACTCATTACTGCCATAACAAGTAATTCCCAATAACAAGACCTGCTGATGAAATAGAAATACCTGATGTAACTACCTAGAAACTCTTCTGAAGCTTGAGTTTAGCAGTCCCATACCTCCAAACATCAGAAGCAGAGGAGGGTAGGGGACGTAAGACTGTAATTCTCCAGACAGGACCATTCTCTGTGATTTTTTTTTTCCTTTTTCCAATTGTCCAACACTGAAGAAAATGACTGTGCTGGACAATAAAGATGTTTCCCTGTTCAGAGCTGATTATACACAGGCTCTTCTCTGTCTCAGGGAACAACACAGAAGACAGTTTTCAGCTGTAAGAGACTCTTTGGCCTTGCATTTTTTTATCTTTCCTCTGCTTAAGGCGAAATCTTGGCAGAACATGCTGGAAAAATACAAAGGATATTGTAATCTTGGGGTTAATGGCTACACGGCTGAAAACTTTGCAGAGCCTTTGACTTATCTCATTAACAAGCCAGAGAGCTGCTCTGGCATTAGATGTCACCTGTGCATTTGGAACAATTCCCAACATCAATAAATCTCAGCAAACATCCCTCCACTGCAACCCAAGTGCCTACAAGGGTGCTAATCCCTGGCCAACATTTGCTTGGCTAAATTATTTTTAAAAGATGATGCAGCTAATACTCCTTATTCCAGAGAATCCTGCATTGTTTTCCTTGCAAATTGCTCCTCCAAAAGGATAAAAGCTACAGCTTCTCACTTTCCATTCCAAAATAACCCTTCTCGGCTGGAGCAGCAGCCTGTGAACTTCCCCAGGAAAAGTGAGATGCATCTGGTGAGTCACATCCCCGTCCCCAGCCACGGCTGGAGCGACAGTCCGGGGGCCGTGTCTGTGCCTAATCCCCCACTGCTCTTTGTGCCGTGTCTGGCCTTTATGGCTGTATCCCTCCTGGATTTGGACGGCCCTCCCGCCGGTGGGGCAGGGGGAGCAGGAGCAAGGCCATGCAGAAGTCAGCGGCATTGAAGGGCTCCGTGCTGGCAGAACAATGGGTTTGCTCCAGGCAGAGCTACTGACTTTTAACAGCTCTTTGCCAGTAACCCCTTACGGGATTGCATCATGGAAAATCCTAGTGGAAAGCCAGGAACAAAGGAAAGATGTCAGGCTGCTTTTAAAAGGGACTTGTTCTCGGGGCAGAGGAAGCCCTTTGGTGGCCAGGGTGGGAGACTCAGCCAGAGGAACCTGGGCTCCCTTAAAGACTGGAGGCAAATCTGGAGACATACACCAGATGGGAGAGGCAAGAAAAGGGCAACGCTCAGGAGGATGGCTTTGCCTTGCTCTGCAGCATTCCTGCATTGTCTAGGGATGAAGTGTGTGTGCCTGTGTGGAAAAAATTCCTATGCAGATGTTGTGTCCCTTTATTGAATTGTCCCCGTGGTCCCCAAAGAGTTCAGAGTGCCCATCAGGACAGAGGATGCAACAATGCCCATGAGCTACTGAGCTCTCATCTCTGATTCAACATCTCTAGAAAGGGAGCCAGGCAAGGAACGCGTCCCTGAAAGCCAGGGCTGGGGACATTGTCTGGACTTTCTCCAGGCTTGGCTAGCTGAAAAGCACTCAGGGCTGGTTTTATAATCCATGACAAGAGATTTTGGCCAAGAGATGCTCTGTGCTTCAATAGACAATCACAGCAAAAGGTACGAACAGAGTCACCACTCCGTTTCTGAGGGGATGAAAAATGTAAGTGGCATCATATTGCAAGCCCAATGAGAAAACTTTTGATGGGGGACTGGAAAAGTAACACTACTTCTGTAAGTATAGGAGAGTCATGAATATTCATGAGAAGAAGAAAAACTCCCAAGGAGAGCCCAGCAAAGACACCCTTCACTGCCCAACCATAGGCTCACTGAAGCTGTGCAACTTTGGCTTTGATGTGATATCTAACTTAAAAAAAGACAAACCTGCTTCTTGTTTGCCTTTCTTACTCTAAACCGGTCTTTAACCCTTCAGGGATAGCATGTGGAAGGATAGTGCTTCCTACTTTGGTGTTTTACTCAAAACGTGTTGCCATTTCTCATTGGCAACACAAGGATAACCCCACCAGCTTAAAATATATTTAGATTGCATAGCAAAAGGAAGGGCACTTAGGTACCATGCATAGAAAGGAAGCAGCAGAGGTTGTAAGCAAGCCTGGAAAACCAACACATTTGCATTCTCATTAGCTATACATAAAACAGCTGGGAAGATTTCTTTTGGCAATACAGCTAGCCATTGGCTTGCTCACTTGGCTGACAGACTGATGCCAAGGAGCAGCAAAGCAAAGCAAAAGAGCTGGCCTTGAACCAAGCGATTTTGCAGAGCTCTCATTTTGCATTCATTGCCCTTAGTCCAGGGGTCTTAAGTGTTGTCAGTTTTAGGGCATGAGTTTGAAACTGGATTGCAGAAGGAGCTATTCCCTATTTGCGTACAGGCATCTCTGCATTTCCTTTCCATTCCATCCTTGGCCAAACAGTCCATATTTTGGAGAGAAAATCCCTCCCAAACTCCAACACTCCCATGCTTGTGAGCACACAGTGCTGGCTGGCTGGAGCAGGGAGTGGAGCAGGACTGGTCCTGCTCTGGCACCACTGTCATACTCGTGGTTCCTGGCCAGCTCTCACCACTGCTGGCTGGTGATGGTTCTGCTGCAACTTCTCATCACAAGAGGCTCACTCTTCACTCAGCCAGTAGTGCTGGACACCACTCCAGGCTGCCTCAGTCTTGGTAGTACTGGCAGTGCCACTGCATGATAAATAACTGAAAGTGCAGCTCACTTGCCTGAGAGCCCAGCACATGTAGGATATCTCAATCACCTTGTCCCAGTCATCTCCAAAAACTACTGCTTCAGCAGGACGAGCACACCCCTCTCCTGCCTGTACCACACACCACACTCAGGGACACCACTGCCCACTGTAAACACTGTGGAGCAGTCTACAACAGAGTTCAGGATGACTGGCAATGCAGCTGTTTTTCCCTTACTGTGGTATTATGTGGGACTTTGCTTGGAAAGGTTTGCTACTACAGGGTGCCCTGAGAAATCTTGACGAGAAATTGGAAAGAGTGAATCAGATGTCAGCTGTGAAAAGAAACCCTTCTCTCAGCAGCTTCATTTAAGGGTTGGAGATGGATACATATCTCAAACCTTTTTCCCCACTAGCATTTCAAGTAAATGGCTTAAGTTTGGTCTGCCTGCATTCACATGCTTTTATGTTTGCTTTAACAATAATGTTCTAACAAAGGCCTTTACTGTCAGGAGCATTTACCGAAATGGTCAATAATAGAGACCTCATAAACACAGAAATTCAGGCCAGAATCTGGTTCTGAAAGTCACGTACTAGTATTTAAGAGAAGAAACAATGCCGTGTGAACGTTCTCCCGAGCCAAAGCCACCAGCACAGCTGAGATTTCAACCATTCACTAGTAACGGGTTCATTATCAAGATATATTGCCTGAATTATTCCTAGATGTTATTCAGAGAATTATTTCAAATAATTAATATATGTAAGAAAATTACTGGCTCTGAACAGTAGAATTGAACTTGTCACATTAGAGATGAATAAATGCTCTGCAACTATTCACTCCCCTGCTTTTGGATACATTAATTTCACCAGATCCAATCTTTAACCCCATTGAGGCTGAAGGAAATATCCTACTATAACTCTGCTTGCTGTGGTTTGGGACACAATCCCCAGGAACACCATCCCTCTCTGTAGGGGGACCATGGCCTTGTTTCACAGGCAGTCCATTGTATTTCAGGAAGCAGACTCACAGTTTCACCTTTCACTTACCCTGGGATAATTTCTGTGGTCTTCAGAAGAGCCGTGGTCCAGGCACAGGACAAGAATTGCACCAGGCTTAATCTTGTCCCCAGTTCATTGTTTCAACATCTCAGAGGAGGTGCAGGAAACACCATGAGCAGAGGGAGGTGCTGGCAGGAGCAGGCAGGACCCAGTGCTTCTGAGCCAGCCAGTAGGGACAGCCAGGAAGCAGCCCTCCCCAAACCAGGACAGACTGGAACCTGTGCTTGACTCTCCAATAAACACAGGAGTCCCAATGTTATTTGGACTGGCTTCAGAAAGAGGAAAGTGAGCATGGGCAGCATGTCCAAACACAGATGGTATGAAAGGAATCAGATCGAGAAGTTGAATTTCCCAATTTTTTGCCCTCACAATGTCCCTATAGGGAGATAGGAGCCCAAAGCACGCCAGGTATTGTCTTAGACCATCACTAGCCAAGTCCCCTCCTTCTGCCCTATAACAGGGTTGGGAAGAGCAGCTGCAAGGGCACAGAGTGGTAAGAACCACAGAAGCACAGCACCCATGCATTTTGGTAACACTATCACCAAACAGGCTGGAGTTTTATGGTTGGTTTGTTTGGGGTTTTTTACCTACAGTACCTTACAGACACCAGAAATTGCAGTGGCTCTCCATGCCCACAGTACAACACAACCCCACCAACCTGAGTTTGCACCACAGGTGACTTGTGTCCCATGGCTTTTGTCTTTCACAATCACACAATTTATTCCCACCACCTGTAAGAGTCCCTAAGATCCCTCCAGCACCTGTGATGGAGTTCAAGGAGTAAGAGTGCAGGATCAGGCTTCATATAGAAAAGAAGAAAAAAATATAGACACACATATAAGACAAGCGGAATAACTAAAGGAAGAGGCATGTTTACGTGGAAGTTGCTAAATAGGTGGCTTGTCAATTGCATTGTGTCCAGGACATTCATTCTTCCTTGTCCAGTTATTCCCCAGGGCTTGATCCCTTCTCATGCAAGCTCAGGACAAGCTTAACTTGACAGAGGGCAGAATTGCGCACTGAGCCGGTCTAGGTTTTAGCTAGCAACAGAGGTCAGTGTGGGGAAGAAGTCTGCCAAGCAGGGTTTGAAGAGGGATTTGAGTCAGGAAGGGGCCCAGGGGTCACCACACGATCTTTTGGAAGACCTTGATGATGCAACTCATGGCCTGGGAGCATCCTGGCTACCCAAAACCCCACGGGGCAGGACAATTTTCTGCATCAACCATCAGCTCAAAAAGTAATAGCAATAACTATGAGGATCTGAAAGGGGTTCTTTGCTACCCCCCCCCTCGCATCCTCTCCCCCCTTACCACTTTTTTTATTTGCCTGAGTGACAGAGGATTTAAATGCAAAGTGGATCTAATGCACACCCTGAAGTCGGCTGGCAGTATGCAAATGACCTGTCAGATTAAAATCTGAATGAAAGAGATAACAAGCTTATCTTCATAACAAAAGACTCTTGCAGGCAAACTATTTGACGCAGTGTTGATGTTTGTTTTAACCCGTGGACTTTGGACAGTGCAATATTTCAGGGGCTGCACTCCCCTCGCTCCCCTGTGCTTGCATGCCTCTGTGTGTGTGTATTTGTATTTGCACTGGCAACAAAAGGGAAGTGCTATGATAATAATAAGAGGAGGGATGAAAAAAAGAAGCATAGTGAGGACTCTAATAGTTGATTTCAAAGTCTTCTTTTGGGGGGGTGTCTCTGCAGAGCCAGTGTCAAACAAACCAGCAATAGGTCAACTCACGCTTGCGACCAGCACTACAGCTGCAGTGAGAATAAGCAAACACAGCAGCAGGGGAAAGAATTAAAGGACAGGGCTGGGGGCGAGGCGGGCGATTTATTCTTCTGGCACGTGCAGAGGGGCTGGAGATGGATCAGCTGTATTTACTCTGTGAAAAGGGGAAAGAAAAGGAAGCAAAAGAGCAAAGCAAGTTTCATCGCACCAGAGAAAACAAAGATTTTCAATAAACTCCCCATTGCCACCCCCTCCCTGGAAAAAGGGGGAGAGGAAGGAAAAAAAAAAAGCTGCAGGTGTTTGTGAGGGGTCTGTATAGAAGCTGAGGGTTCTGTATAGAAGCCATGCAGGGAATTAGCAACTGAGGCAAGTTGTCTTTGCAAAAGGAATCTGCCCTGAATAGATTTGCATTTCTTAATTTAGGGATCATCAGCAAACAAGAGGCAGAGAAAACACCCCTCTGCAGCACCGGGGGCTTCAAAGTGAGGAGAGCCGTGTGCCGGGGCGGCCTGTGAGGCAGGCAGGCTGGCTATTCAGGCTGGCTGGGCTCCTGCTGGGGCTGAGCTCCCTCCGTGCTGGCACCGGCCGGACCCCCAGCCCAGAGTCCCTCCGGCCACCTCGCTTTATCCCCCCAATACAATGAGGAGCGTGCGAGCGTTGAACGCCACATTCCTCGCCCAGAGGAACCGCCACCAAATCCTTCCCAATCCTCTAAAGCCCCTCAGTTAATGCCCCGCTGCTCTGCTCTCGTCCTGCTGGGGAGTGAAAGCCCATTGAGAGGGAGAAAGCCTTCTCTCAAAGCCCTCCAGTCAGTCCTCAAACCACCAAGCAGTATTTACAAGCTTTTCCACACGTTGAAATTCACCCTGATGCTGACCCCCTTGCTGCAGGGAACAGCAGAGATGTGCCCTTGCCACAAGGACAGTGGCAGGAGCAGAGCCTCAGCTACGAACCCCTTGGCAAGGGTTTGCTTTACGTCCTTGCACACAGGTTCACTGCCCTTGTTTCCCTGACTTATACTTGGCTGATCTACTTGGCTCAATCCATCTGTGATGGGATGGAGCCTGGACCTACATCACTAAACTAAAGCAGTGCTCTCCACTCTTTGGAGTTACAATGAATCCCAACTGCATCTCACACCCAAACATTTCCTATTATTCACATATGTTCATGCATAAGGACAGTTTTAGCACAGAACACCTTCCCACACATGCTCTGCAGTGCTTCCCAGGTTCAGTCTTGCACTACAGAAACATACACACCCAAATCCCTCCGTGGGAAATGGGCTGGAAGGGAAATCCCAAATGCAGTTGTCTTGGATGGGACTGCAGAGCATGAAACCACAGGCCAGAGAGAGCCCTCCAGGGCAGGTCACTGCACTTCATGAAAGAGCCTTTCAATTCTGGAAGGAAAAAGCAAAAAGAAATGTTACATAGAAGTTACAACAATGAAAGAGGGGTTTGAGCACTGTAAAACTTAGCCTTTAGGTCCCTCCCAATCCCACTCAACAGCACTGGCTGAACTTAAGATGGGATTGTGGCAGATAAACCTGCAGATGCAAGAGAACAGCTGGAGTGAAGTATGTCAGAGATATGGAGTCATAGAATCTTTTAGGTTGAAAAAGACCTTTCAGATCATAGAGCTCAGCTGTTAACTCAGCACTGCCAAGCCACCACTAACCCATGTCCCTCAGTGTCACATCTACTTGTCTTCTAAATACTTTCAGGGATGGTGGCTCCATCACTGCCCTGGACAGCCTGCTCCACTGCTTGATGTCCCTTCCAGTAAAGAATCTTTTCCTAATATCCAATCTAAATCCCCCCTGTGGCAATTTAAGGCTGTTTCTTCTTGTTCTGTCATTTGTGACTTGGGAAAATCTATACAACTCTCAACAACTTTTATGGCTATGGAGCATCTGTGGGTGAACTGAGATTCCTTCAAATTTATTAAAGGCCATTTCCCATTTTCACTTGCACTGTGGCTATTGCTGTACTGCTTAGCTGTGAACAGGGACGACACAGGCATGTGAAATGGCTTCTTAGGTGGATAAATAGAACTCCCTCTCAGTTCTGGGGGAAGGATTGAATATTTGTTCATGTCAAATCCACTTTGCATAAATAGTAAAGGTCAGTACAGACACACACGGGAACCAGACAAGAGCAAGAATGCAGCCAAAGGGGCTGATGAAAAAAAAGTCAAATTTCCAGTCCTAGAACACTTGTTGCCATATTTTCCATGTTCCAGTAAACAGCTCTGCTGGGTCTTCTCTTCCACACCTAGGTTTTCAGAGCTGGCTTGAGAGCACAAACTCACAAGCGCTGCCAGCTTGTGTTGCTGTCATGAGCTTATAATACAGCAGATATTCCCTGCAGTTTAAATTCTAGCTCTCAGGGGCAACAAATTAAATGAAATCAGAGGCTCTCACACAAACTGTGACCTGGGTGACTAACTTTGGGAGATTGGTCTCAATGCTCCTTCCAGAGGTGCATAAAATCATTAGGAAGAGGAGCTTCACCACTCAGGTACCTATGACAGGTGTCTCAAGGTGAGCACTACAAACAGCCTCACATTCATGAACTGGTAAAAAGAGCATTTAGCCCTCATTGCTTTGGGAAAAAGCTAAAAATGTAATTTTTAAAGTACCCTTACAGTTTCGTGCACAAAAAGCTGACAAGTAACTTCAGCCATTAAATCAACCATTCAAAAACCTTCTGCTTGCAAGCCAAGTTTGCTATTTTGGCTGATGTATTGGATTGCAACCTCTAAATCTTGGACAACACCACAGGCAAGGAAATAACACATTTTTAGTGTTATGAATTTTTTTAGTTATTCAGTTTTAGTGCACATCCTCAGACTGAGGATTTGCAAATAGCATAGACCACTTTCTTCTGAGCAGGAATCCCAGAATATCCACTGCCAAGATTAAACCTGGAACAAAGAAGTAAGTAGGAGTGTACAGAAAATTTAGGTTCTGTTTGTAGTAAGCTATTTTTGTTACAATATTTCCAACAGAGGAATAACAAGTGCTTAACTAGCGCATCTGATTAGTCGTAGGTCCACTAGAATATGCCCTCTCTAAAGAGGGGCACCCCTGCCAGCACAGTTCTGCAGTGTTTAGTGCTCATGCTCACCATCTGAGGCTCCTTCAGGCCAAGACCTTGCCCAGCAGATGCAAATCCTGTTGCCTGCTGAACCTCTGTTCAAGGCAAGAACTATCTTTAAACCGGGAACTCCTTGGGAAAAGGTAGTCCTGACTCCACTAAAATCAATAACAAAGCTCCATCTGGCTTAATAAGTTTCAGCATTTCATGCCATCATGCCTATTAAATGCCTTAGAGTGCCTTACCCAAGTTTGGTGCTAAGTAATAAGCCATGCAGAGAGCATTTCTGCCCTTCTTTACATCATTTGTTTGTTAGTGGTTTTGGTTTTAAGAACTAGCAGTGAACAAAAATCCGTATGTTAATTAAGCCTATGGGGCACATAAGACAGAACCTCCCTTGTGCTGGGCATTCACTTTTGGTCTTTTCTCAGCAATAAATCGAACCAGCAGGAGCCTCAGCTGGCATGACTCAACAGAGCTCATTTGAACTCACACAGTGACACACTGCTCCTCTGCAGCACAGATCCTGGCCCCATCTACATAAGCAAGAGTCTGTGTTTGCTCCAGAAAGGTATGATAGTATCTAGAGAGAAGACACTACAAAAATAAGGGTGGGAGGGTAAAGCCAGACAGCTGAGACAAGGCAGACTGCCTGTGACAAACTAGAATTAATATACTAATTTTTTCTTTTCTTTCTTTCTTGAAGAGACTCCACTGATGGGAAATACCTCTCTGACACTGGTGTGCAGTTGAGACTGGAGTGTTCTGTCACAGAGCCCATGTAGAGCCCTTGAAGTTTTTGGCTGTGGTCATCCAAAGGGAGTTTTAAGATGAGTTGCTTCCAGTCATTTTTCTTCTGAGAAATGATCCAAGTCTGAAGCATCCTGCCCCACCAAAGACCAAGCTGCAAAACCTCAACTCACGAGGCACACTGTCTTCTTCTTCACATTAGCTCCCTGGGCCAAAAATGGTGCTGATGTATGTGGGCAAACTCCATCAAGTGAAGAACCTTTGGACTGCTTTCCTGTGGTACTTCTTCATGGGGAACATCTGCCAGTGCCATGACATGGGAGTCCTGGACTCTCTCCCTAACTACTCCACCACTTTACCAGCTTTCTTCATTCACAAACCTGGAGGACCTCTCCATGTCTCAGCTTCCCTGGATATAAAGGTGATAAAAAATAAACTCCTACTTCTCCAGGCTTTTTCTTTAAGTTACTCTATCTTGCATTTACAATGGCAGTGAACAGACACAGCTAAGATTAAAACCATGCAGTAAAAATACACAAGGCAGTCCTGCTCCAGAGATGGCATTGAGCATAGACTGCAGTCAATTTGAACTGTGTCTCTTCATACTTTTTTTGCCTATGTATCAGCACTTTATAAATAATACTACATTTCCCTGCTTCATAGAGTTGTTTTAAAACCTTGGTCTTTCCAGGTCTTGTATGGAAGAGCAGTATAAGCATCAGCCTTTACCATGTGAGGTAGTTCATACTGTTAAATTAAGGGACATAGGAATAGATTCACAAGTATTTTACCTGTAGCTTCCACTAATTGTGCTGTTTACAGCCAATGCTTGTTTCCCACCTTTGGTCACACAAGGATAGTGGTCAGGGGGAGGTTGGTGGCAATGTAGAAACAGCTAATATACAAAGCCAGAGATAAAGAGCTTTATGAAATAAAAAAACAATACAGAAAATCCCCTTGCATTCCTGAATCAACAGAAATTGACTGACTTACACTCTTGGCCATTTAAGTATGAAATAAATAAAGATGATGTTGTTCATTTTGTGCATGTGTCTAATCCCATATTCTCAATAAAATGCATTTAACCTTGTTCCTTTAAAAGAGGTCTGGACAATCAGAATCATCTTTACAGAAGACTGCGCCTGCTTTTTAAATTAGCTTTTTAAAGAGCAGCCATTCTCTCTTTCCCCTTTTCTAATTCCCATTCACACTTGGCACAGATAAACATAGGCAGGCCAGAGCTAGAAGCCCTCCGAATGTTTAAACGGAAACCGTGCTTCAGAAGAGCAGTGCTTGTCCCAGAGCAAGTTCAAAGTTTGCTGTCAGCCCAAACCATGAGAGACTCAGAAGTTTTGTTTGCAAACAGCCCCTCGAATAGCAAAGGTTTAGACAAACCAGCTTGCAAAATAATTACATCACTCCATGACACCACTCAAAACTCACCTGGCAGATAGTTTTACGCTCCAGTAATACCACAGAAAGCACCTCATTCCCTCAGAAACATTCCTATCAGGCACAGGTCAAATCTATTTAACCTAATTTTTGCCTATCCTGACTTTATATCCAAGGGTCAAATCCAGCTCCCAGCCACACTGGGAGTTGTTCATGAAACTGACCTCCATGTCAAGCACAAACTTGGGAACAGTTGCAGACTTTGACCTGTGACATTTGTTAATAACCTCCTTATTAATCATCTTTGCCACTTCCCCAGTGCCTCCTGCCTGTGGATGCGGGAGCACTTTGCAAGCCGCAGTGAACTAAAGTGATGGCACGGGTTAAGAAGGGTATCTCCATTTTACAGCTGGGAACAGAGGAGCACACGGGGCTGTGTAATTAATGCTCAGGAGATGCAGGCTTCTGGCAGAACACATTCCCACAGCTGCAGATAAGTCTTGCCAACACAGAAAACCTGCTCTCACCATCGTCCTGAATGCATAGGGAAACATTCTCCCGTGGTGGGCTGCGGCATGGGAAAGGAGCCACGGTGCTGCAGTGGTGCTGTGCTGTGTGCTGGAAATGATACAGAAAAATGACCATGTTTGTGGTCAAGGATGGCATGTTCTGGGTGGGGGAATCACAACACAGAAACCATCAGGGAGAAAGTTGCCATCCTGCAAATGCTGCAATTGAACCACCCTTATCATCAGCAGGGCTGCATAACAGGACGCTTGAACGATCAAATTGCTGTTCTGTCTATGAGCTCGGGTTAAAATCCCAGCAGAGATGATGTCTGGCTTTAGCACAAGGTTTTGCACTACTTACAGGTAGCTCAGCTCAGGCAGGCACCTTCGTGCAGCTCTGCTCTCGGTGACACTGGCACATCTGATGAGACTTTGATGGGGAAGGATGTGCCTTGATGACAAAAGCAAGGAGCCAGCAGCCAGAACACCAGTGTGTAGGATGCCTCCTGGGGTCAGTCTCTGAAGGCCCTGAGCCAGCAGGTTTGAGTCAGAGCCCTAGACAGACCCAGAAGAAAATAAAAATTTTGTCATAGTGAGATCCCATCCTAATCCTTTTCAGTTCTTTATAACTTTGGAAAGTGTTACGCACTTGCCATATTTTGTCCACACATTCAAGAGCAAAGCAAGATCCTCAGGGCAATATATTCCCTTTGATTTGATGAACTGGAAGCACTGGAGGGGAAAGAGACAAGTTTTATCAGTGTCCAAGCTCCCCTTCAAAAAGTGTATGCAATAATATTCCAAATTGTGGTCTGCAAGTGAAATTTCTGCTGATTTTATAATATCCTAGACAGATTTCCAACAATCTTGATTGAACATTTGTAGATCAGGACTGGTTTGCATGTCTCAGGAAAACAGCCACACAAGTTATTCACAAGGAAAGTGCAGAAGGACCCCTGGGTGGTCACATATTATATAGCACAAAACCATACTGGAAGAGAGACAACAAAACCTTCTCACATGAAAAAACAAGCTTTTCAAATAAAAATTCTTTTTGAACAGAAACTTTCCAGGTATATATTACTTCCTTTTCAAGCAAAAATATTTAAAATTATATGTAAAATTGTTTTTCAGTACCAATTCGGGTTTGTGATCAATAATTTATTTTCAGTACTAAGATGAGTCTGGTTTTACCTTCTTCTGAAGCTGTGGAAAAATAAACAGCCCTTTAAACTTTTAGGGAAAACTCTCTATTTCACCACCATCCCTCCCTTCCCCAGCAGTTTCCAGTACAACACATTTTCAAAATGAGGGGGGGGGAAAGCATCAGCATACTTCAGCAATATGTATTTCCAGTAACACTGATTGCGTAGTTCACCTTGGAACCCTTAAACTGCAGCTCAGGCAAGCCCAGATGGCAGAGCGCTGACAGCAGAGGTGCAAATTGGTACAGACAGGCTAAATCATACATCAGTCAAATTGGTCTATGTGTTCAGATTGAAATGTGTCATATAAGATATGGCAGGGAGAAAAAGATATCCCAAAATTCCCGTCTTTGAGAAAGGGTGCAGGGAAGATGAGGCAGAGTATGGGTACTGACAACTTGTGCAGTTCTGCGCTCTCCTACAGTTTGCTACATGAGCTCCTGTTCAGCGTTGCTTTAAAGAGGAATTAACTAGGAGTTTTTCTACCCTGAGGGGTACTTCTAATGCAGCAGGGTTTTCAGAAACCCATGCTGTGGAAAATGGGATCAGCTGTCTGTTTTTAAGGATTGTTATGGTAGAACTTGGGCAACTAGATAGGTTTGATGAGCAGGGTGCCAGTGAGGTGTTCGGAGACCTGGACTTCATGTGTGACTGCACTTGTGGCTGGAACATCCCAGACAAGTACACACACTATCTCTGTATCTCACTTTCTGAAGCAGTAAAACAAGAGCATTTCTCAAGAGCGTTAAGAGGCTAAATTCATAAATATTTGAAATTTGCTTTGAGATCTCTGAGGGGCAGGACTGAGGCTGCCAAACCACGGCAGCACTGCGCACCTTAGAGGCATGGTGAATGTTAGCCAATTAACTGCAGATTATTATGTTTAGAGGAATTAAAATAAACTCCCAGATTCTGATTTGGTGCAGCCAGGAGGCTGCAGTGATCCCTCCACTGTGTAAATATCATCCCTAGGTCCATCAGTGAAGGGTCTCTGTGGTGCAGAGAAATCGAGCCACACACCAACACCATTCAACAGTTGGTTATCGACAAAAAATGTCCCCATCCGAGGCTGTCTGGGCAGGGCTGGGGGCATTTGCTTTTCATCCAACCTGATTCTGAGGCTCTTATTTCTTCTTACTCCCAGTGTTTCCCTTCAACACTTTGTGTTGTGGGAGGGGTAAACTTAGCAAACAGCATGACTGATTAAGAACTCTGTTGCTCCTAAATATTTGCTTTCCAGACTGCGTGCCCACAGTGTGAGCAGTGGTCAGTTTCCAAAGGACTGGATATCTCCGACTCTGGGAGAGGGAATCAGAGCCATGCAGATAAGGCTGTCATCAGAGATAACAGCAGTCAACAACCCTCAGCGTCATTATCTCAGCAAAGGGAAAAAGCAGGCAGCTCCCCTTAATATACAAAGTGCGGCGGTTATATATGTCTCCTTTACAATGATAGATGGAAAGGGATAAAGGGGGAAATCTAACAGAAAGCTTTCAAAGCCAGCCTGCTTCACATCCTCATGCTCCCCAACTGCGAGCATGTTTCCATACAGGCGGCAAACAGCCTCCCCCCAGCCCGCACCCAGGCTCGCCCAGAGAGGTGGTTCCAGCAAAACAATTTCACTGGCATGGATCTGAGCTGTTTTCCCCTCCTTTGGTTTTAGTGGAATTTCTTAAGGAATAATGAAGCAGTGATTGTCAAATACACCTAACTGGAAGGCAAACAAATTGCCTGGATCAGGCCTTTTTAATTAGAAAAAATAAATAGAATAAATGTGAATTTATTTGCTGTGGTTTGATTGCTCTCTGAAGCCATTATACTCTTAAGCTCCTTTTTACCTTATAATCAAACTCCAGCAGCATAACACACTCCAGCATGTCACCATACCGTGCAAACTGCCCCAGGATCTACCAGGCTGCATCCTCCCCTTCACACACATGCCATACATGACCCAAAACTTCCCTGCCACAGCCTGCTGCTCTCAAACAGGGACCTGCATGTCAGCACCACAGCACCGAAACCCCAACACTGTGACATGTTGCAGTTGTCCTCTTCAAACACACAGGCCAGTTTGCACGGCCCCAGACGAGCCGATCCCCAAAGAAACACCTTAATCAAAGCTCTAGAGGAAGCAGGGCAAATAAACAAGCACAGACATAAGGGAAAGTGGCAAAATCCTAAATAAAATGTCTGGGTCTGATTTCTTTATATGCGTTTCTAAAGTGAGAAGAAGCACACAGAAGGACATTTAATTAAATCAAAGGGTAAAGGAAGGGGTTGCCATGCAGCTTGCTATTATGTTACAGTTCACTAAAATGAAAACTTATTTTTAAACCTCTGGTATTAATTTGAGATTATTCAGATACTTAATTAAAAGTGCAGCATGTGTTAAATATTATTTCAACAAAGATTATCATCAAAACCCTATGTAATAAGATCCTTCAATGCTTAGAGCGATATTTTATGCAAATTTTCTATGCCACCAAATGAAGGTCTCTTCAATTTCCCCCCCCCTTCTTCATTTGCTGCAGGAAAAAAAAAAAAATTGGTTTCTAGAATAACAAGGATACTACAGATAATGCAGTGCAACAAATAGCAGCTCGGTGGTAGTCACGTTTCTGTGCTCAGCTCCGTTCCTGATACAACTCGGCAATAAAGGACGAGATCAAACAGGATCCCATTAGAGCTAAAGGGCTGAATTTTGGTCCCACTGAGGTTACAGATGGTGTAAGCCAGGAGTAAGTTTGCCCTGGCAAAACCCTGTTAGAGTAAGAAAGGCAGGAATTCACCCTTCATGCATCAGGAATGAACCCACAGTTTATACCTGGAATATATAAGATAACAAGCTTTCCAGGGCAAAGAATATGTTTTCTGTGTGGTATTTCTCCTGTGGCCTTTACTCTTGGGAATGAAGTCAGTGAAGTTGATGGGAACTAATCCTGTAAGACCAAGGTTCAGTGCTAAGTTTTCAGTGCTGTTTGCACAATTTTTTTTCTAAGAAAAAGATTAAATACCTGCTCTAAGTGACACAATTCTGCCTGAAAACTAGCAAATAAAACCCCCAGGAAAATAATCAAATACTTACATGGCTTCATCAGCCCTACCCCAAGCAAACTTCATTTGCTGATCGGGGCCAGTGGTGCACTTCTTCCTTAACAAACCCAGGACTGCTTGCAAGACCTCATTGTTGAAAGTAACTATAACAGTTGTGAGGAACTGCATATATTGTTTTTAACATATAAAACATGGATACTTCACAAAACAGAAGAACTTCAAAAAGAATCGTGATTGCTATTCAGAACATATTCAATACACTGATTTTCTAAACACCGGTAAGGACTTCAATTTACTAAAGTTGGCTGTCAAAATAGAGGAAAAGCAACTACTTTCAGTTTGGAGAATAGTTCAAGCCATCATCAAAAACCGGCAAAAAAATCTTCCAGAGCACCAATGATGAAAAATAATTCTTTCAATGTATTAAAGAATCTGCCCACATCTAACACCCCCCAGCACCACACAGATACGCAGCCTTTCTCATGGATTCTTCACTTTGAATTCGTGGCTGTTGTGCATTTTGAGAGTCCCCTCTGAAACAACAAGCCATGTATTCTGCTGAAATCACAAGCTCTGAAAATATGGGTAGGGGAAAGGCTGAAATTAGATTATAGCAACTGTTAGCCAGTCTCAGATTGTGGCTGGAGGTAAGCTGCACTAGCAACTCAGGGAAGAGATAATATGGAATAATAATTAAAAAATATCAAAGTCAACAAAACAGAGCAGCAGAATGCCAGCCACGGCTTCAAGCTGAGAGCCAGGAGGGGGATTCCTCTGTGTCGGATAAGGAGTATTAGTGAGGCTGTCCTCGGAACAAACTGCAGGAAAGGTGCAATAAAGTGCATTTAAGACAAGAGAAAATTGTGGAGCCGTGGAGCAGCGCTCGTTTGTAACCATTTGCTCTGTCCTTCCTGTGGCTCGGTCGGTGCGCTTGGGCAGCAGCGGCTTTGGCTGCAGACTCACCAAGGCAAGGAGCTCGCCCTTGTACTTGCCAGCAAAGTTCAGAACTGGGCAATAATACTACTAACACTGGAGCAACAAACCCACATGGGATCTAAAAGACTTTTGTTTTACTTTGTGTTTTAAATGATCTTGTTAACAGGAAAAGAGAGCTGGAAAAAGTAATAATCATGGGATTTAAATACTGAGTGTGCATGTGCTGAAAATAGGAAAGTAAGAAGTGCTGAAATAACACCTAATAGATGATCCATCATGAAATCTACCCACAGCTGTATCTTGAAACAAAGATCTGAGCAAAACACAATGTCTCATCTTGGGTTTCATATGGACCCGCATGCAAACAAAAAGCTGCCGTTATAGGAACTTACATGTTCTATATACATATTTACTCAGATCTTCTTAAGGGGTTATTTTTGTACGAGCAACACAATATTGTTTCCAGGTACACATCTAACACGGCTTTTTTTTATTTTGTTTTTGTTTGGTTTTTGTTTTGTGGTTTTGTTTTTTTTGTTTTTTTTTTAATTAGGGGGGAAAGTTAACCTAGGGCACCACGCTAGAGCCTCCCCTCCCCGCTCCGCACTCCAATTATACACACACAAAGTAAAAAATCCCACAAAAACCAAAATACCCTCCAAAAAATAAACCAAAAAAACCCAAACTACCCCCAAACGCCTCCTTATCGCCGGGGGCTGTTGCGGTGAAGCCGAGGGATGAGCGGAGTTGGGGTCGCTGTGCGCGGCCGGGTTTGGGCAGTGCGGGGTCGGCGTGGCCCGAGCGCAGGCGGCGGCTGCCCCCTGTGGGCCGTGCCGGGAACTGCACCGCGCCGGGCACCTGTTTTGTGGTTTTGTTTTTTTTGGGCACGGCACGGTGCGGGGAACGGCATGGCACGGCACGGCACACACGGCGCGACTCGGTGCGGGGCACGGCACACACGGCACGGTGCGGGGCACTGAACCAAGGAGAGACGCCCCTCGGTTTGGCCCGCCGGGCCGAACAAAGCGATGCTGACAGTAGCGGCTCCATCGGCGGCACCGCTTTCCCAGCTCCGCTCCCGTAAACTTTCACTATTGGAACTGTTAAAAAGAACTGCCGGATTTATCGCGGGGCCTTTGTGCTTTATATCGCTGCTTTGTGGTCCCAGAAAGGGATCGAGACGGTGCGGGGATAGGGAAAAGGGAGCACAAGATTCCCACAATTACAGTTGACCAGATATTAAAAAAACCCAACCCAACCAACAAAAAAAGGAGATTGGACTTGCGAGCACCAAAGTGCTAGGAAAAAAATTGCTCTGCAAGGTGCAAATATTGTTCTCTGAAGCCCCACACTCTGTTGCAGTCGAATATTGCGCGGGCTGAAAGATGAATCCTTACCCGGTCCCTTACACAAATGTGTCCACAAGAATGTTCATCTTTGAGAAGTGTGATCTTGAGCCCATCCTCACTTCCACTGATTATGAAAATCTGGAGAAAAGCCACAAAAATTAACCAGCAGGAGTTTAGAATCAGATTTCCAAATACAGTAATTTTAAAGGGTGAACTGTTGCTCCTCCTAATAATGCATAAAATGTTTGGGTCAGTGTTGTCTCCACTGAAGCCATTATAAATACACACATACACATTGGTGTCTGAATAAAAAGAGAATTAAGAATATCTGTGTACATCCAGACTGTATTAAAAATGATAAATATGCACATTCTTTCTGCACAAACATATATATTGGAGTAAATGCTGAAGCGCACAAGAAATTACAAGGCATTTAAAGCAGTTGATGAGACGAGACACTGAAAATTTACAGAGAAAAAGTTAAGATAATTTAAAGCAACTAAGATTAGATAGATCTTTACAGAAAAGAAATCAGACATCAGCTCCTAGATGTCAACATATTCTATCTCTCAGGTAATAGCTGAGGAGAAAAACCAAACTGCAGGTTTTATACTAATCTGAATACATGCAGGTGCTTCTCTGATGAGGGTTGGGGGGGCACATAATTGCCATGGTCTCAGAACAGAGGCAATTCAAGATGAACTGTGAGACCAGTCAAGGCTGAACACTGCATTTTGTGAAAAACAAAGCAAGTTATTTCCTTTCAGAAGGTCTTTCAGCCTTACCTGCACCCATCTGCTAGTTCATAACTGCTACAAGGGTAAAGGCTGCTCTTAATTCCTGCTTCTGGTGTGAGGTAAAGGACAGAGCTGCTTTTAGAAAGCAAGTCATGGTGAGAGCGTGGTGCAATGAAAGCTGAACAGGGCCAGTAACACTTTGTGCTACACTTTGCAAACTTTATCCCATCTTTATGCTATTGCTTTTAGAAATAAATTAGCTTGCAGAGAAAGCAGGCAGTGACATGAGACTGGCCTAGATGGCATGGGGAAATTTATTATAAAGTCACACTAGTAAAGATTTCTGTCACAAGGAGGCCAGCATTTAGTGCACAGTCATTATGTATGTCCATGTTTTATCTTCATAAATGAATGCATCTTTACAGTAACTGAGCCTGTATGGAGCTCATTAACAGCTGGATCATACTTGAAATCCTAGAGTTTACTGCACATGCAGGGGAAATTATTTTTCAGATGATCTCTGGTCCTACTTCTCTGCAGACATTCAGAGCCACCCACATAGCCCACACCCCGCTGCCAGCCAGGCTGCATAATGCTGATCAATTGGTGTTTTTAAACTACCCATTGCTATAAGCTACAAGCAGCTTCCCATTAACCAAAAAGGTGGCTGCTGTTGGTTTCATCAAACTTAAAGAGATACCAACAATGCATATAAAATGCCTTTGCCCCTTTTTGGTCTGAAAAAGAAGCAAGGAAGAAACACCTCTGTTAAGTTAGAAAAAAAAAATAATTAAAAAAAAAGGCAAGAACATATTCCAAACAGCAGCATGTTGGTTATTGAGTTACTGCACAGTGCTATACCAGTCCCCAAACCTGCTCTCCAAAACATGCTGTGCCCCCATCATGCCTATTAATTGCAATGAAAACTCCTTCAATGATTTGAAACCCTCAGTTTTCCAAAATTCTCCCCTTCTCCCCCCATTATGTCCAGATAATTGAGGTTGTGTGGAACACACTTGCAGCCAGTTAGGAGAGTGAGCATTATCTTTCAGCTGATACAACTATCAATAGCAAGTGTACAGCATATACTACAAAGGCTTTATTGTGCATATGTAGGGAGATAGAGATGAGATACGGTTCTGGGAGGCAGCTTGTCTAGTGGTTACAGTACAGAGTTGGGTGTCATGAGACCGAAGTTTTAATTACTACGTCTGCTACTGACTCTGTTACTCAGATAAACCACTTGCTGTCTCTGCATGCCAGCATCTCACCCTGCAAAAAAGGGCACTGTGAGAATTACCCACCTTTGTCAAGCTCTTTGATATCCTTAGATAAACAGCTTTTTATGTGTAACTGCTGAGTATTACTGTCCACTTAATTGCATTTTTAAAACTCTTTGGAAAGAAAGGACTAAAAAAAATAGCCCAAAACATTTGAGAAGCATAACTTTCATTGTCAGAGACTGGCACAGAGCTCAGCAGAGCTGTGCTGATTTAAATCAAGGTAGATCTGGCTCTTTAAAAACAGTTTGCCAATTGTGACGTGACCAGTATGAACAAGCTGTACCTGTGCTAGGTACAAACTACCTAATGCAGATTCATACTTATTACTGCAAAAAATCCTTGTACCCTCACCACAAACTGGTACCAGCACTTGGTGTTTGAACAAGAACAATACAGATTTCATTAAAGCAATAATCTGTTCGTGCTCAGTATGCTCTGAAGACAGTAATTTTGTTTAGAGAGTCCCAAAACTTTCCACACAGAAGCATCGGCATCAGTGTGTGTCCTCCCCTCGGGTGAAGCCAGGCAATGTGCAGCACATCACACACTGGCACCAGGAAAGGTGCCAGGTTCAAAAAGCACATCCTAAAACATAGCACCGTTTACGCTTCCATCACACAAAATGCACAAAGTTAGTGAAAAATAAAGATCTTTGAATAATGATAAACCTTCTGATTGCAGGTGAGGGACTACACAAGCTCACTGCACAAAGCTGTAACTGCACATACAGTACACCTGGATACAGTGCAGACATACTTGTAATCACCATCCACCAAACTCCTTAAGAGCAGATAGAACACAACCCCGTGAGGTAAGGAGAAGGCACCTGCCACTCTGCTATCTCTCTGCTTTGTCTTATAAGCATCTGAAATTCTGTTTTAAGGCTTTTCCATGCAGCAATTTCTGTAAATCGCCCTTCTTGGCTGGAGTGCTGAGGTGAGGGGGGAAAATCCACACTCACTTAAAGCCTTTTATTTCTCTTGTAACATGGACATCTTGGAGAGCAGATTAGCCCAAGAAGAAAAAAAATAAAAAGCAAATGGAATACTGTGACCTAATCCTTCCTCTCAGAAAAAGAAAGGGGAAAGAAAGCCTCTTGTGATCTCCAAGGAGGAACTTGCCTTGTAAACTAGTCTCCTGTTTGAAACGGAAACAAGAATGTGAATCCTGATACAGAGAGGCTACCAAAGGCAGGGAACAGCTTACCCGACTGGAGATTTTCCCTTTCAGTGCAACGCAGGGTATTACACAGGTCCTGCTTATGTTAGAAAAACAGGCAGCGAAAACTTAACAGGTTATAAGATCCTTTGGCCACAAAGACATCCAAAAGCGGTTATTTTTATACACCAGGCAGGAGTGCAATCTGTGTCCAAGTTTATAAACTGTGGGTTTGTAGTTTATTAAAAGGATTCTGTTACTGGCTCCTCTCTCTTCAGTTATTGTATCCAAGGCCCGTGACACGCAGTTACAGCCCTCTAAGACTGCCCCTCTATAAAACTAGGAATGCTGCCCCTTCCCCATCCTCCCCTTGGGGAATGGGGGCAATCAGCATTAAAGTAACTAAATATTTGAAGAAGAGATCCCTTTTTACAGCAAACATTATTTGGAATAAAAGTTTGCACTTCCTCAAGTGCTCAGATAAAAGGGCATGAAGGCAGGCACGCTGCTTTCCAGTGTCCTCATCTTCTCAGGTGAGAACGCTGAGATCTGGGGTAAGCTCTTGGCAAAATCGAGAACAAGCCCCCAGATTCTTGATTTCAACCCCTACCCCCTGATCCCTTTGTGCCATCAAGGCAAACAATTGGCCCATTGTGTCCTGCCTCTTCTCTCCAGCTTCAGCCAGTCAGATCACTCCTAACAGCTGATTTTTGAGACAAATTTAACTTCCCCTCTTGCATGCAAATGCTCATGATTAGGTCACTTGCTCCCTCCATATTTGATTGTCCACAAATACTTGAAGAGGTGAGTTTTTTTTGCAGTTTCTTTGAACATCTCGCTCCATTCTCAAAGAACACTGCGAATGTGCTCTGAGCACCGTGGTGGCATCACTTCTGTTCCCTCTGTGCAGAGGATCTGAGCACCACCAGCTCTGATGCACAGACATAACTGGCATGGAAAGCTTCCAGGAATACTCACATGTCTGTGTGCTTTTTTTTTTTTTACTCTCCAGAAGCACAAATACCAGGGAAAACCTGAATGGCTGGGAACATATGCAAACAGAATGTCATCATGGCAACAGCTAATTCATCTTTTAAATTCCAGGTATAATCTTCAGACTTCTTTTTTGGCATCACTCCCCAGCTCCTATCCAAGTATCCGATGTCCATGGCTTCCTAAAACATGGTGGTTGATGCCATTCTGATAGGAAACCAGAAATTCCTTCCTGACCCAGCAGATTATATCATGCCTCTGAAATGCAAGATCAAATCCAATCCAGCTACCTGTCCATCTCCAGACTGCCTATCAATTAGCATTAGACACCAATTTGATTAAATTGGTATGTTGAAATTTTATTTGATTCCACCTAAGGAGTGTAATTCCCTGTGCGTGTTCTCTGTAACCCACTGATTTTCCAATGGAATGGAAAACACAGGTTGGGATTTGGAGGCTATTTCTTCCTACTTGTTAACATGTGAGCTAAAAACCACAGCAAAAAATAAGTCCATACAACTGGGTAGAATGAAACTTGCCAGTTTAAGAGAAAAAGGCTTTTTACAGAATAACCCAGATGGGGGGAAAAAGTATACATTTAACTCTGAAACCTGAAGTGTTCTTTGAGGGAAAATGAATACATTTTAGCCTTAAAGGGATCACAGACTGCAATTATATAATTCTTGTCAACTGATGTTAAAGATAGGCTGGAAAGAATGTATGCTGAGGCCCTGCAATAAAACGAGCTCCTTTACTCCTTTCAAATGTTTGCAAGCCTTGGAGGTTATCCAAAGGTCGAATACAGGAAAAGTCTTGGTGAACAGAAAACATAATCATGAGCTTTTTTAATACGGGCTCTTTTTGTAATAAAATAAAATTATGGTAAGGGAAGGGAGGGCGGGCTCTGTCTCCTTAGATCTAGGGCCAGGGGGGCTGAGTTTTAATCAGATGCTGCTGTTCTCCCCTCCTCTCTCCTCCACAGCCTGTCACTGACAGAAAGAGAAGCCAGCGGAGCTGTGCAGGCACTGAGTGTGTTGCAAAGGGGCAAAGACCCAAGCCTGGCTCTGAAATCCCTTGGCTTTGCTGCAATACAACGACATGTTTGCCAGGAGGGAGATGGAGAGGGATCTTCATTGCCAGCCAGCTCGCACAGGACAGTGGCAGATCCCCAACACTTTCCTCTCCTGGGGTCTGTTGGGAGAACAGCTCCATACAATGCTGGAGCTGTTACCAATGTGCTGATGCTTCTGAGGTGCACCAGGACATGTGGTTTGTTTCCCACAAAAACATCCATGGAAGCTGGAAATAAGGTATATGGAGAATATCACATCCAACTGGACTACACAGGAGTTTAGAGTTGAGTTGTCAATACTCACATGGACCTTGGGGCAGAATCCAAGGCTGCAGTCTTTTCTCTTTCCAGAAGTGCTACAGCTTCTCTCATGACCATCTGCAGTCAGGGACCTGCTTTCTCTTTCACCTGGAGTACTTGGTGGCACTGCCTGGTCACCCCACCTGGACTGCAGCCACAAATCACACATAGGCATTTGCATCACCATCTCCATTTTGTTCAGGAATTTTCTATCCAACTGCAGATTTGACATCGTCTCCACAGGCTGCTAAACACAAACCGGGAGCAGCAAACCATGAAGTATCTGGAAGGAATTCATGAAGTGGACATTTGCTGAAAGCATCAGAAACTTCTGAGTTCTGATCACCCTTCACCAGAAAATGTGGGAGACATCCATCAGGAGTAGCTTGGTTCTAATCCCATACTCTGTAACACTTTATCACCATTTACCTCATATGGTGATTGCTCCATCACCCAACTCTTAGTGCAACTCTGACTTACCTATACCTCACAGGCTGGGAAAACAATTTTACAACAAGCTACATTTTTCCCCTCTCAAAAATCAGAAACCTGTTTTAATGATCCATCTGCACTGCTTTGAAGATGTTTCTTGAATTTCTTCTGGACTTTCTTTGTTCAGCATTTCACCATTATCAGTCTGGATGGAGAGACCTTTCCCATTCCCGGCTTCATATGAACAAACAGAATAAGGGGCTGGGAGGGGGGGCAGAGAAAAAAAGAATGTACCTACCATTCCCATCTAGGCAAGAAACAAACTTCATAGCTGGAGCAATCTGGATAGACTGGTAAATGCACCTGCTCTGTTATGATATGAAACCAACTCACATTAGCAGTGCTCCCATGAACCATTTATTAGCATACAAGCATGAAAACTTGACCCCACATTCAAGCCTTGGGGCTGTGTGCAGGGCCAGGAGTTGGACTTTGATAAACCTACTGAGTCACTTCCAACTCAAGATATTCTATTAAAATATTTCTTTTTAATATAATTTCATTCCAGTAGCATGTTTTCTGACATGAACAGCACATTTTGATCTCCCTCATCTTTGAGGAAGATAGACAGAGCTGCCATTTCACAAAACCAGGAGACAAAGATCTTTGAAAGACCCTGAACACTACTGCATGCAGAATATGCCATATATTTATTTTTAATAGTATAATCAGTCACAAAAGAGATGTGATTGGCAGGCCTTTTGCATTCCAGGAGTGTCACAGAGTCAGGGTATTAGCCCCCTATTAGGAGGTTTGACCCAGAACACCACCTCTTCTGGGTTTCATTTCGCCTCTCCCTCTTTCACCCAATCCTCTTCCTGCTGAGTCGCATTCATTGGCTTTATCCACATGCTCCTCCTCTTCCCTTTGAGCTGAAAAGTCAAGAGAATAAATACATGAGCACCAGAAAAGTCACTAGAAAGTAAGCTGCTGATTTTCAAAATAAAGATACCTATTCACTGGCTGATTTAGAGAATTGTTTTGGCATATGCCTAAATCCAGCTGGCATCCACAAGACATGAAAACACACCAAAACTCAAATAGACATTGAAGAGCCCTTCCTAAGTGAAGCCACTTGCTCAACCCAGAGGATAAGTTAAAAGAAGATATTCCATGTGCTTGGGACAGCTCTGGGGCCCAGGAAACAGGGATAGCAGTAACTTGACCCTGCACACCAGAATGAAATCAGACCCTGGGGAGATGGGATCCAGATTTTTCTGAGAGCAGAAGGTGGATGTTCGGTGGAGCTGCAGGCAGGCAGGTCTTCAAATGAGCTCCACACATGGGAATAAACATGTCCAAAGGACTCACACCCAACGGGAAGCTGCTGGATGCCAAACGTAGCTGAAACTCTGGTGCTCAGAGTGGGCACTGAGCCCTGGCAAATCTAACTCCCAGCCCTGCTGAAAATCCGTCACCACATCGTCAATGTTAAAAGACAGGTTTTTCAAATGGGAAAAGTGTGTTTATCACCCTCAGCAAACTCACGAACAACACAAGGCATAATTGCTCAAATGTCAAATAAAAATTCTCGGCTGAGTAAACACCACGCGTGGACCTTTTTTGATCCCCAAATATGAATGCTTTAGAACAGGATGAGCACGTGGCCAGTGGGGCTGGAATGGAGAGTGCTTTGTAACCTTAACTATATCAGGCGTGATAAAGTGCCCGCTATCATGAAAAAAAACCTCATCTAAAAGACAGAGGGAAACCAGATGGGAAAGGAGCTTAAACTCTCAGCAGGAATTTCAGGGATATTTTTCTTCTCTTTTTCCAAAATAAAGATCTCTTCTTGTGGCTCTAGGCTAAGCAGAAATACGGGCCCATCCACCTGAGGCATTCTGAGGGCCAGATTGGAAGGCTAGGGTTAGCTTTAGTGCTGGAGCTGCAGCCTCCCATGGCATCAGGATCTGTGAGAGCCCATTCCATGGAAGGATGTGCCCCCAGCCCCTCCACCCCAATGGGCACCTGAGGCTGTAAGAGCACCTACCTCAGCTATTGCTGACTGCAACACCTTGGCTACTTCTGACACTGCAATTCTTTCTGCTGCCCGGGCAAATGCTTCAGCAACTCTTTCTGCGTCTGGGTTTTCTGATGCTCCCACCACTGTCTCCTCTGCACTGTCAGGAGCGAACACCTTTCCACACAGACCCGTTTCTGCTGGGCTTTCCACCCAGCCGGTTGCTGATGCTTTTTCTACTCCTTCCACCTTGGCTTGTGATGCTTTTGTATCCTTCCCTGTTTTCTCTGATGCTGTGACAGCCAGCAGCTCCATGTCCCCTCCAAGGTCACCAGCAGCCAGTGGGGCAGGAGGATTCCTCCCAGGGGTCAGCACAGGCCTGTGCAGTCGTGGAGCTGGCCTGGAACCTGTTGGTAGAAATGACGACTGTGAAGCAGCAGAATTGTAAACAAGTGCATTTCTTAGTGTCTCTAAAAGTGGAGTGGTGACAGGTCCTAGAGCCAGCCAGGACTGTTTCCAACATCCTGCCTTTTTAGTGGAGGCCCAGAGCAAGACCCTGAGACCTGCAGCACTTGTGCAGTAGCACAGCTTTGACCCGAGATCCATTTTTGCTTAATATCCCAGGGAAAAAACCCCACCTTTCTCAACAGAAAAAATAGCATGGAATCCAGAGTACATGCTAGTCAAACACGTTTTTTCAAACTGTCATGCCCCATTGAACCTCCTACAGAAAGAATCCAAGGGTCATCTGCACAGGCAGGGAATAGCAGGTTCGAGTCAGACATGGTATGTCTTCTCCCAGAGCTTCTTGCCAGTGCGTTTCACTTCTGACCTGCACCTGCCTCCCTGCTGCAGTCTGTGCTCCCCATATACATCTCAGTTGTTGGGGTTCAAAATCTCTGCAGTTACACACAGTTTTCAATTTACATGTTCCTCCAAATGCCATTGGAGGTACAGGGGAAATTTTGACAATCAAATTATCATTTCAGGTAAATACACAAGGGACACTGTGAGAGGAGATCCATAACTGTCTAATATACATGTATTAATCAACTTTTGTATTAGAAAGACCCCTACCAAATGTAGCTGCTGTCAATTCAAAACATAGAGGTTGCAGTGAAGTAAATGAGCAGTTCCCATAACAAATTGTGAAAGGAGTTTTACTGCAGATGCTATTCCTCCCTAGTAATACCTACTCCAGTCTTCAAGTCCGGACAAGTCTGAGACGTGATGCTGGATGGACTAAATATTATGAATTCAGAGCATAAATTATGCAGTTAGAGCCATTGAATCTGCTCATATTCAGTGTTTTTTTTGGGAAAAAAATCACCATTAATTCCCCCATGTTTTGTCCTGTCTCTCCTACAGAGACTAGCACAGGCACTGGATTAACACACAAGTAACTTCTTGGCGTACAAATACACAGCAGTACAAAGGGATTCCTGTAGCATGGAGGCATCCTCACGCTAGCTGTAACCCTGCCAGCAAAAGGGTTTGGCACAGCTCACAACCCCCTGCACACCTCCACGGGCAGTCCCAAGAAAAGGACAAGTAACACTTGACAGATGTGCTGAGCAACTGTGATCGGCAGGGGACCCCAATGCAAGCACACGAAGGGTACTGGCTGTTCCCAGCTCACACATGCTCCACAAACCCCTGGCAAGGAACTTGGGCAGGCCTGATGAAATAGTGATGACACCACTGTTCAATGCTGTTTAGCATCAGTAATTTAAAAAAAAAGAAAAAAAAAAAAAGAGGAAAAATAAGGTGGAAAGCTAGGATGGAATAAACAAGAGGTGCTGCGGTTGAAGGAGGAGGAAAATAATAAAGAAGAAAGGTGAAAGGATAGCAGAGAAGGCAGAGAGGAAAAACTGGAGAAGAGGGAAGCGTGCTGCAGATCGCCACTGCTAAGAACAGAGTTGTGCCCAGCTACACTTAGAGAGAAGACCTGGAGTCAAAAGCCACCTGAAGCACCCTGCCACACGCACCTACATCCTTGTGGACACAAGTCAGTCACTTGCTCATGCCACTGAACAAGCTACCTGCATATCTGCTTCATTAAATAGTAACCCTGTAGGTCTGCTGACAAGAACATACTTCTCTCTCCTTTGGTAATTAGCCCCGAAGGCTGGTCACGCTCACTGGCCATGAAACGCTGCAACAAGCAGCCTTTTCATGCCTCGAGCTTTACCTTTGTCCCTGTCTGTTCCCACCAGGCTGGCAGAGGCAGGCGCGATGCCCGCCTGCCACCGGCGCTCCCCGGCCGCGTTCGCGCTCCCGCCCCGCCGACACGGGCGGAGGCGTCTCTCAACAGGGCAGAAATGAGCTCGCTGGCACAGCCGGCCGGTGACCGCAGAAACAGGGAACTTTCAGCCCTTTCTTTCTGGAGGAAAAATAAGGGCAGACTCGGGAGCAGCAACTTGCTGCCAGTCAGCTTGAGGCAGCTGCAATTCGATATGCTGGGAAGACGGAGGGTCTTAGGAGGCTCCAGAGACACAGGAGAGGAAGCACAGGGTTTTGTGCCAGGACCTGGACAGGAATTGGAGGCTCAGCCCTTCTGCAGGAGGCTGGGCACACTGTTCACTCAGCAAACCTCACCCTGGGGCTGAGAAGCTTTCTCTCACTTACGCCACCGAGGCAGGGCTTTGCTACCCATCGCATGTGCCAGCTCTGACACAGCTCTGGCCCCGGTCAGTGTTACAGTAATAAGAGCAGTGAGAGACCCAAACTTATTTTAACAAACATAAAACACCTCCTGAAGTTCCTGCAGTGTGGGTTGAGTTAAGCCAAAGCTGACATGAACTCAGTGTACAGGACTAAATTTGTTTTGGATATTTTTTTTTTTTAATTTACTCTCCTTGTCAAAAAAACAAAGGAGGCAGGTTACAAACACCCTTTTCAAACCCATTAGGAACTTGAAAAGAAGTATGCATAGCTGAAAGCTTCAGCTTTATGATCACATTTCCCCTCCAAAATATTTTGGAGATAAATTCCAGGCACCTCAGCCTGGAGAACCTCACTGGAGAACAGTGCAAAGATTAAAACCAAACATATTGCCTGTAATTCTAGGCAGCCTGTTCCAGCAGTGAGACCACGGACCTGGGAATGAACCTTCAGCTGTGCTCTGACTTGAGATAAGACCTTGAGTAAGTCCCATCTTCCTCTCTGGCCTGTGGTCCCTCCACGGCAATACTCTGCAGGGGCGATGATTGAGAATTAGCAAAGGTTATTCCTTATTTTGTGGTATCTGAGGTCTGGTCACTGCAAGTATGATTTTTCAAGAAGCTTGCTGCAAGCTTTTTGTATATGTACATTTTAGCATTTTGACCCACATTTGCATGGGGGTCAATTTAACCTCATAACCTCCAGTTTAACCTCATAAATTGCCTCTAAGCCACCAGGACATTACCCAGGAGAGCAGGCTGGCAGGATTTCAGATCAAGCCAACCCTCAGCTGCACCACACTGTCAAAGTCCATCACCCCTCGCCCAGGTCACTCTGATGCCAGACCTGCACACTAAGAGCATTCCCAACCTGACCTCCTTATTCCAAGCACTCATATACCTTGCTCAAGACTGGTATGTAGGTGACTCCCCTGTCCTATAATAGCCTCATTCCTTCCATTAGAGACCTTTCTGAGATCTATTTTCCTCTCTGTGGCAGTTCCATTCCTTCAGTGAAGTGGTTTGAAAAGCCCCTCCTTAAAACCTCTCCCGCCACTTGGCACCCATGTAACTCGCCTCCAGCCCATTTGTTCATGTCTGACTAATGTTCATTGCTTCAAAATGAGTTTGAAGCTAATGCTGTGTCTCTCAATTAAATATTTGATAGAATGACAACAAAATCAAAACAAAGAGAAAAAATTATTTCCCTTTGATATGTTGACCACATTGTACAAAACTCACTATTGTAACTCTGGTTGCTCAGAATTTTGCCAGACTTTAATCTTTTGAATTAAAGCTTTCCATGCTGGTTGTCTGCCCTGGCTGGAATTCAGGGTGAAAATTTCAGCTAAAATCCACTACAGGATAACTTTTTACCCCAGTTCAAAGACAAACAGCAAATAACTGATACCTTTTGCAAGTTTTCAGTTGAATACACTCAGTGCTATAATTTGGAGCACTGCTTTAAATTTTGGCAGGAAGGTCACAATGATGCCAGGGAATAATTTTTTACAGGAAGAGTAATGCAGCTTTGGCCAAGTTAAGAGCCCCTGAAAAATCAGTTTGCATATGCTCTGTAGTGATTTGTGATAGTTAGGAAGCAAAAATATATTTCAAAGTCCTGACTTCACAAACTGAATATTCTTTTTATGTCATTCTGGGTTTTTTTGTCCTTTTTTTTTNTTTTTTTTTTTTTTTTTTTTTTTTTTTTTAATGTAATCTATAAAAATAGCCAATGACCTTTAGTGACCTCTAAACAAGCTCCCAGTTTCCTTCCATGGCTTGAAGACTTAAACAATAGCCCCAAAGAAATTACTCAATACCATACACACATGTTCTCGATGCCTGGGAAATTGCTAGTTGTTGGCCAGCAGGAACAAGAAGGTTCACACAGTTCCATGTGTGGCAGGTTCAGGCAATCTGGGAAATGCAGGCATGAAAAGCCTGAGATGCAGGAAGCCAACATTCCCCCAGCCTCCACTCTGCACACCAAGCAGCATGAGGATGCCAAAAATTTTGGAGTGAAAGATAACATGGGAAAAAACATTTTGGGATTCCATGGCACCAAGTTGCCAGTGTAATGCTTCCCACATGCCAAGCCTCCCTCTTCTTAGAATAGGCTGCTGAAGTCTATCAGCATGGCAGAGTGAAGGATTCTTGCTCCCAAACCAGTATATTCCAGTAGGTAGGGCAGGAGCATCACATTACTTTCATTCTTGAAGGAAGAGGAAATTTCAGAATCCTATTAGGCAAAATTCACCTGACACCAGCTTTTAATATCTACCTATGTAACCTCAGCCAGAAAGAAACCTTCAACAACTCAGCTGTTCTAAGACTGTTGTCTTAGAACACAAGGAACATGTTTGAAATCTGAGAGGGGAAATATGCAGGTTTCTGAATTAAACAGGATTCTGAAAGTTGGGTCAACCTTCTGGCTGACAGTCACAATATGGCAACCACTAGTGTTCGAGGAAAGTGGACAGTTTTCACGTGAGTTCTGTTGTTGTCCTGAAACTGCTGTGTCCTAAAGAACTTCTTTTCTCTATACCTGCCAAAGCTGCTGTTTACCCAACATAGCCATAGCATTGGGTCATTAAACAATACTGATGGCAATGCCCAGAGAACTCCAAGCACCTATTGTACTATCACTGAATTCCTCCTTTGATCACCATGGTCAGAAATATCTGATTTTTATCACTCTTTAATAGCTCCCAATCAACTTCAAGAAGTTACCACAATGCTCATGGTAGAACCTTTGTCAGACCAGGGTAATCATTGACAAAACCAGAAGAGCAGATCTCACTAGCTCCATGTTGTCAGTCATATGCGACCTTCTCCATGGACTTGCAATCCAAAAGACAGGGGCTGAGCTTCTATGTTAAAGACTATTTTGCTGTGTTGAAGCAAAACAAGCTGCAAATATAAAAGCCTTTTCCCAAGCTTCCTGAAAAAGTCTGAAGAGATTAACAGGGAAGAAAATTTGAAGTGCATTTGAGCAATTTCATAAGGACACACACTCCTAAGCATGAAATAGGAACTTTCATGTTCATATGTTACTACTAGATCACTCAAGAGGAACACATCTTTCCCATACTCAGGACACAAAAAGACTATTCCCTGTACAATTCTGCCACTCTTCATCTGTGTGCCAGATGATGCTTACAAATAATGTAACACTATTTTGTGGCTGCTGTTACAAACGACCTAGAGATACCTGCACTCACCATCTTTGCCCACCTCTGGGATGGTCTAATTGACATGTATCTACCTAAACCTAAGCAGCTACTTATTCATCATATGCTTAGCACTGACAGCTTCTGTTTCAGTTTTAGAGGGCCACTGTGCCTCAAAGTTTGCCTAAGCTCTCTATCCATACTGCTCCATCTAATAAGAGTCATTATCTCTAGCTACAAGCCTTGTCCAGCAGCAGTCAGAGAAAGGTATCTTGTCTGATTCCAAAATTTGTCAGTCAAAATGAAGTGAAAACCCAGTGCTCTGATGAATGCTTCTGAAAACAAAATGGTCAAAAGAATCTGAAATCAAGTTTATAAATCCCAAGAAATTATACAAGTTAATATTATTTTACAAATTTCTCTTTTGTAGATGTTGATAATGTTGCTCTTGCGAGGCTTATTTTTGAAACCTCTTAAGAAACCTCAAGAGCCAAAAACAGTGGAAGTAAGCTTTAGGACTAGGACTTCTCTAGGTGAAGACGATATACATCAACACCCATGACTGCTTGTTTCGGTGAAAAAAAGAGAAAGGGTTATTCTTGGTTTTGTATGTGTTCTGTGAAACTAATGAAGATTATCCAGTTGCAGCATATTTAATGAATCACAACGAGCAGATGACAGGTCTCTTCAGCAGAACAAAGGATAAATCTGCAACAGCCATTTGAAGAGGGAACATTTTTAGGTATTATAAATAAGTAATTGCTTGATTCATGTCCTGGTTTGTAGGTAGTCAAAACCTGGCAATAATACATATAACAACACATCAAATGCAACTCCTTAACATGTAGGTGTAACCCCACATTCAGATAAGAATGTGTCTATTGCCTACTTGGTGATGTTCACCCTAAGAATTCTTGGGTTGACACTAAAGCACCAGCCATTATCTAGAGGCAATACAGAGGATTCAAGGAGCAGCTGTATCTGTCAACTCTGGTGACTTTCTGAAGGGTTAAGCAATAATGGGAATTGACAAGACTTACATGTTTCCTAAGAGTGAGGAACAAAAAAGGAAAAATCACATACTTCGAAATTAAACTTTTAGAGTAGGCACATTGTCATAAGCAACCTAGGGAAGATGAAATGAAAAGCATAGAGTATTATTCACCCCACATAAGACAGCAGCCATGTATTCTGGTGGAAGTCTTGGTTTCCTACATCTAACACATGCACAGATTCATGTGCCTCAGTTACAGATCCAGTTACTTTATCTTGTGTAGTTTATGAAATCATAAGGACTTTCATCCTCTGGTACACCAGAATTTTGGGAATTCTGCAGACTTTCAGTGCTCCCCTTCAAATCAGCCGCGCAACCAGATGATTAACCTAAGTTCCCTTAAAAGAAAATCTTTTTTTAATACTTAAAACATTGGGCTAGAAAGCATTAAAGTGCTATTTAATGATTATTATAGCAGTATGAGAGCCAGATGCAAACTACTCTGTGCTGTCCAAGCTCAGCTTCCCAGGAGCAATGCTCTGCATGACACAAACCCTCCCAGCAAAATGTCTGACAGTACACAGAGTAGCTCCAGGTTTGTTGAGGTCGAGTCCTTGACCCAACCAAGAGCCAGAGAAAACATCCATCTCCTCTTGCTCTGGGTGGGACAGTGGGACCAAACTCCTTCATTAAATCCTTCACAAAGCAGTCTTGTGTTACATCATCCACTAAATTACATCCATTGTTCACTGCATCAAACTGCAGTGACTCACAGAGCTGCTGTTGGCCTCTGGATCTTTCCACTGAAGCCACTGGGTATCTTGATAAGTAGAAAATGGGAAAAGGCCTTGGATCATGCATATACTGTATGACAGCACAGTCCACATATGTATGCACAAAGAAAGAACAATTGAACCTTTTCCACAAAGCAGCTGTCTCTGACTTAGTATTCAATGTCTGTTTACTAGTTAGCCAATAAAAAAAAAAAATTAGGGATAATAGACACCCGTTCTCTCAGGAAAGCCTTTATAGAGTATATGTCTGTACCAGGCTTTTCATTCAGTGAAGTCTAATTACTGAAAAAAACAACAGAAACAAGTAGCCAGACCATGATCAGACTCTCAGAGGGACACTTGAAAAGCTCTCTTCTAATCACCACACTGAATCAGAGCAGGAGAGCTGGAAAAATTCAGGCAAATTCCTTCTGGATTCTTATAGGAAGCTCTAATCCAATCCTACCATCTACTGAAAAATTATGTTTTTGAAGGAAAAGGACCTGTCTCCCATCACGAAAATTTCCTCCAGCATTTGAGCTGAGCCAAGTGCAAATGAGACCTTGAACCTATGCCCAGAATGATCATCAAGAATTGAAACTTTCAAATTAGGACAATATAAAAGATGCCAATAAAAATTTCTTTACTGCAAGCCTTCTTCTGATGTATAAATCTTGCCCCATTTCTCTTTCAGCCCAGCTAAAACCCTGGGGAGACCCCACTCACCGTATTTCTGACACAAGCCAGGGAGCAGTTGAAATTACAAAAGACAGTTCTCAGATCAAAGAGATCCACCTCCATTTGCATGAAGTTTTAGATAAACACCAAAAAAACCCTTAAAAGTTCACTGAGGGACTGACCCTTTTCCGCAGTCACCCTCACACAAATCCTGTATTTGCCATTTGTCTTGATGGGTGGTAAGGTCTTTAGGGCAGGCACCAGGACTTCCTATGCATTAGTAAAACACCAGCACCATCAGCCTCTGGTTCTAAATGGAGCCTGTATGTCCTGCCACAATATAAATAAAACTCTTAACCCATCCAAGCTCTAACACATGACTTCATGGTGACCCCCCCACCCTCATCTATCCATGCTGCTCTAAGTTACTAAGGTCAAATTTAGTGAGGTTTAACATGTGAACGGTATGTCCAAATGATCAGAGACTGGGAAACAAGACACACAATCAGGTCATATCAGAACAAAACTGAAAAATTTATTTAATTCCCCCTTTGCGTTAATCACCAGATGTTCTCCATTCAACTACCTGCTGCCCTCTCTGAAATTTAAATTAGACACAAAGTACTCCCAGAGACATGATCACAGCACAGAAAGGTTATAGGAGAAACACACTTTTGCCTTGGGATCCTATATCTGGTAAAAGATATGAAAAGAACTAAAAATCCTGTGATGACAAGCCAGCTTCGGGCACCCTAACTAAGAGCTCAGAAATCTCACTCTTTTTCTTGTATTAGAGCAAGCAGCTTCACAAAGACTCAAACCCTAGATTATCTTCAGGGTTATTGTGAGGTGACTGCGAAGCTTTCTCGTCAGGCTGCCAGTTGGGGGGGAAAAAAAAAGCTTTCTGAATCAGGCCCTTATCATTTATACCACATTACAATCCAAAATGAAAAATGACTTGCTCCAGATTTGATAGAATAAAGCATCTTGAGATGCCATAGAAGTAACCAGTTTTCAATAAAGACATTAAACCTAAGCTTCAAAAAAAGGGAATAATTACATCATTTTTTGCTTTGAGTTCTAATGTTAAAAGTGTCAATTTATACAACTAGGTGAACATCCACAATTCCTAAGCAGACTGCAGCTAATTAGACCTCTTTTGATCTTTTATTTTGCCTAGAAGCTTATTTAACAACTTTACACAAAACTCAACGTTTTGACACACTAGTGGACTGGGGGAGGGGGGAGACCATAGAAAAGAAAATTTTTCTCTGCTGCTTGCTTAGGTGGGAGGCTCATCGCTTGCTGAAGCACAGTCACTGTCAGCAAACCTGGGAAACTTTTTACCCATGAAAACAATTGCCTCTTATCTGAGCTGTCTGGATGGAGATGTCAGAGAACAAAATACTAAAAACTAAATCAAAGCACAGATCAAGTTGTTACTAATGCTCCAGCTTTATGTGCACTATTTGTGTGTGTGAATTACTGGTTTAGGCGAAGGATCACAAAACATCACAACTCCAAAGCAATAGCATGGGCTGCCTTTACCTGCTACTGCAAATAAACTGGGCACTGGCACTATAGGATTACCCAAAAGGACTGTGCAGTGCAGAGAGAGGAGGGAACTGCAGTTTCCTACCTGAGCAGCATCCATCTACCCTGCAGAGGGGGAGTCCGACAGGGTCTGGTGGGACTAGGACAAGCAGAGCTGGTCAGAGAATCAGAGTTCATACTGAGCTACACTGCATCACAACAAATCTTTGAGCAAGCTGACTTCATCTTGGGGCAGCAGAACAGACTAGACAATTTCTCCAAGTCCCTTCCAGCCCCCCTTCCCATGAAGAGCTGACATTAAAATAACCATGAGAACCAACTGACACAATAGCCATTAGGACTTGGGCACTTATTTCTGCAACCACATCACATCTCTCTCCTTTTTGTAACAGCGGAGGCAGACCTCCATGTCTCCCAGGAACTCACCACAGCACCAAAGTCAAGATGGTTAAAGGCAAAAAGCTACTTGTCCTGTCCTAAAATGAAATAATATCATTAGACTTGAAGGACCCAGGTGGATGGGCTTGTGCACACAGACAAAGGCAAAAGACACAAGCATCCTTCCCTGGCAACACCACAGCAAGAAGAAACCGTTCCCACTGTGGATAATCCCCACCGCTGCTCAGGCATAGCACTGGGTCTCTGCAATCCTTCTCAGAGGATGATGGTTTCACAGCATCCATCTGTGTTGCAGCAGCCTTTCTACTCCCTCTGGGTGGAGGACAGCCCTGAAGGCAGGAAGCCAGGCTAAGAAGCAGGGCATAAGAGGCAAGAGCGACAAAGGGAGGAGAGAAACAGAATGAGTTGCTTCAAACAGCATACCTGTGTCTTCAGTAATATGCCACTGTCTGCAAGCAGATCCCACCAAACAGGGAGCTGGATAGATTTGAAACAACCACAACCATCTCAATTTACTGTTTCAGCTGTGCTAATCCTCTGACTAACAAGAGCGGTGCTTCATCTAAACCTCAGTCCAGTGTAACAGACCTCCAATTGTTACCCTGCCACCACTCAACTGTCTTCAGTCTTGAGGTGGGAAAGACTGAGTCCACCTGATAACAGACTTTACCTAAGATTCTTTGTTCATGTGGGAATAAACATGCTGATGGCAGCTCTCAGGTCCCACTGAGCTGTTACAGTCCCCCCACACCCGCTCTTCACAGCCCCGTACCACGCAGAGGACCCCAGCCCTAGGCTGCACTCTGACTCCCCCACCCCAGACTCACATCGACTAAGCAAGCTTAAAACATTGCCTTCAATTCCTTGAAAAATTGCTCTTCCTCACCCAGTTCCAAGCTTGTAACTTCACTTCCTTTTCTCCTTACTCTCCTTCAGGTGCATCAGCTGAATGATGGCTCAACAGAAGAAGGGAGGAAGGAAGTGATGAGAGAAGCACCTACACAACAGCAGCAGAGCTATTTCACCCCTCAAGCTGCACATCACAATGTTAATGATTTCAAAGAAAACCATTTGCAAAGCTAAAAGCTTAATGTCAGAGCAAAAATCAATACTGTGCTCAAGAAAGTCCCCTGATGCTAAAGACTTGAAAGCATCATTCAGGTAGGCAGGACTGGGGCATTCCCTCTGGTAACGACTGCCCAGCAGACCATTAGAGAGGGGAGGTCGCTTTAATTTATTCTCTTTGTCATTCTAATATAGATCTTCCCTTTTCAAGTGGCGTTTGTACTTAGTACTGCAATGTGGGTTCAGAAATAGAACAAGACCTAAAAGCTATAGGATCAATATATCTGACATAGCCTTTCAGATGTGAGGCAGAGAAAGCACAGCAGAAAGAAGAGGGCCAAATGCCCTGCTGGCATAAACAGTGAGTTCCTTGATGCTGCAGTTTTGCCACTTGAAATATTAGTTCAAGTATGGACTTGAACTTAGTTAACTAAATGAAAAATAAAATAGGAAATTAAAAAAAACCAAACACAAAACACCAAAAACACACCAGAAAACAAAACGTAAAGTCACCCTTGTTTCCCCTGCAAGTAAATTCGAGTCTTTTCCAAATGTTAATAATTTATAATTTATCATTAATAACACTGGTAAACAGTAATGTTGGGATGCAAAAACCGAGCAGGAAGCCTAACCTACCCAAAGTGATATGCCAAAAAGAGGAGCCAGTTCACCTGCCTGCTGCCTATGCGGGAATCCCTCCTCCTTTCCCAATGCTCCATGCTATATCTAGACACCTGAGAATTTTAAGTAATTTACCTTGAACTATCCACAGGCAAAACAGTAAACATAAAGGCTCCTTCTGCCTGCAAGGGCAAATGCTGTTTTAAGGTACATAAGCAATTTTCTGAATCCACAGAAATTATGATCCCTGGTTCCAGAAGAAAACTTCAAATGCTGAGAGTTTGGTGTATCTCTCTTTAAGAAAGGATTATTCCCAAGGATTGCTTGTTTTTATATGCCAGACTTGTGCCCTCTGAGCTGAGGTGGAGCATAGGAAGGCATTTCCCTATGTTGGCCACACTGGGCTTGAAAAAATCTTCCTAAAGGAAGCAAGCTTAATAAACTACAGCAAACAGTCCAACAATCCTTCTCCTTAGTTCACGGTAAACAAGGAGCAGAGCAAAGTGGATTGGAAAAAAAAAATTACTGAAGGGAAGACTTGGAAAAAGCAACCTGTCATTGTTTCATTTTGCCCCTGTACATCAGTGATTTCTAAGAATTTACATGTAGGGAAATTCCAGAATGAAAACCAATCCATGCATGCAAGTCTCATGCAGCTGTAACAGTTATACAAGAACTAGCTCTGGACAGTTTATAGACACTGGAATGATGTTCAGGTACAGAAGATGATCTCCAAAAGTTGCAGGGACAAGTGACAAGTTATTCATAACAAAGTGTTATGAAGTACATGGGTCTCCTCAGGTGCTCTGAGGTGTCCCTGCAACCCAGGATCATTCATGCATCCTTAGAGGAGAGTGTGCAGCATGAACAGAAACTTACCTATAAACTGGGGTTTTTTTCTGATCTAACTGGTATAGGTTTCTCAATTTGACATTGCCCTACGGGTCAGAGATTCTCTCTAGTTCTATTACATACAGATGCCAGATCCATATAACTCTATTCCACAAAAAAGAAACCCCCAAGGATTCAAATTGCTTTAAATAAAAAAATCTAAACAAATGAAAAACAAACCCTCTCCTGCCACCTACTCAACAAGCATATGCAACTTACCAAAACACACTGCTGCTAATGTTTTGCAGCAACACTTGCTCAACACCAAAAAGCACCTATAAGTCACCAAGTCAATTGGTAAAATCAAATCTAATATGTCAAAATATTTCAGTTGCACCCAAGCACTCTCGGTTAGTTATTGCTAAATATTTGTTCCATCTCTTAATCCTTCTGCCAGACAAGTCACATTTCCTGCTAGCAAACAAAGTCAAGCAACGTGTCTAAGATCACAGAGGAACATTGCCTGAACTGAAATAATAAGTAACTTCTCAATCCTCAGTCTGCACTCCTCCAAAGAATGAGGGTCCACTCCTTCAACTTCAGTACATTTCATCTTGGCTTTTGTCCACTGCTTATTCCTCTTATTTCCTCTGTCCTAGAACCCAAATAAATCTGCATGGTGCTAACTGAGCTCCTACAAAACACAGTGAAAGAAAGGCATCTTAGCCCTCTAATTCACTGAACAGCTCAGGGACAGTGGGCAGCCACGAGTCCTCTGGGGCCATGCAATGGCCTTCAAGGTGACTCCTTGGGGAACACCCATCATTTCCCCCAGGGAAACCCCATTCTGCAGCTCACTCACTCTCCTTGCTTTAGCACTGAGGCTGGAGCCTTGAGTTCTAGCCTGCTGCACTGTCTCCTGGGTTTGATCCAGTCCCTCAACCTTTACACTCATTCTTTGGAGCTGAGGTGCGCCAGGGAGCATCAGGACACATTTACAAAGCAGTGGCTGAGAGTGTCCAGAAAGCTCTACAAGTGCTTTTGTTTTCACAAGAGAAATGACTACAGGACTGCATTTAGGGAAAGGGTGAAGAGACATCTGTGTGCTCACAGCAGCAGCACAGGCACAAGACGCAGCTGCGAAGCCCCTCTAGCTCGGCTGGTGCTGTCTGCTAACTGCTGGCATAAATATAGTAACAGGGTTGCACATATGGCAGGCTGTTTAATTTTAGAAATCAAAACTATGGAGTGATTAAGCTAGTCATCCTTCCTCAATTTGGGACCAATACAATGCTACCAGAGGCAGTGGTCATAACCACTGTGGTTTGCGAGAGAGAAAGACAGCGCATGTGCATGCTCCTGCAGTGGCAGGGAACACCAGAACCCCGTCCTGCTCTACCCAGCCTTGTTTTTCAAAGCAGGATCAGACAAAAGGAAGAAAATCCAACTTAAAACTGCCCACAAATTAAAACTGAGTGCCTGCAGACCTGAACACATGTACACACAGCACCCTCTGGATGAGGTACAGCAGAACCACTGCCTTGAACATAGCACTTTCTAAAAGTGAGATTGAAAATAATGCTGTGCCAATTGGCCTCTGGCCGTTGGCAAGGTCCATTCAAATCACAGTAAGGGATCCAAATTTCCCAAGGGAACTTAATGAAGGGGGAAATGGGAGTCCAGTTCAGCCAGCACAGCTGCCAGGGTGCAAACATGTTTGTGTCAGGAGTAAGAGTGAGCCGTGTGCTGGGATGCTGCACAGACCTTTGTCACCAGCTGGCTGAGCTCTACTGTGCTCACCAGCCCAGCCTGTGCCAACATTCACGCACTCTCCCCTGGACAGGAGGGGCCTTGATGCCCCTCAAAATCAGCTGCTTCCCTTGCAGAACCTGGCAGCTTATCCTCAGATGCAGCACCAGTCGCATCAGGAGGATGCAACTCTGCAAAGCCCATCGGTATCTTTCCCTTCCAGTGAAAACCAATGAATGAAGAAAGCAAACAAGTCATGGAGGGATTTACTGTTTCTCTAGACAAACACTCTAAGAGCAGTTCAAAAGAGGCTAATTAAATTCCAAAATCCCTGTGCAAATACATTAATAACCATTTTGAAATGAGCAGTTAACCAAGGAAGTTTTCAAGGTGGGAAGTATTTGATACGGAAGAACGTGTGGGGAAGAGCTGCCCAGCCTACATTAGAGACAATCTCTCTGGCTGGTACGTGAGTTCGGGGGAGTAGGCAAAAGCAAATGCTCTTGCCCAAGAGCAGCAGTGTCCCCAGGCTGGCAGGGGGACAGAGAAGCCAATCCCCTTCACTCCAAATCACTGGGAAGTCAAGCAAACACTAAATGACATGGTCATGAGCCTGAATGACCTTTCCATAGCCTCACTGAAGAGCATTTCTTACCCGCTTCAAGGATGGAGTAATTTTTTCTCTCCTGGTGTCATTACAGGAAATTTCCAAACATCAGATAAATATTTTTAGTCTTTCCATACGGTCCTGTGCAAATCAAGGGGAAAAAAATTAGTTTCCTGTACCAGAGGTAAAACAGTTACTGGTGGGGAAGGGGCTCTCCCACAGTCACAAAGATCTTTTGCCTTGTTTTTCTTGTTTCTGCAGCTTGTGTCAATAAACGAACCAATGGAAACCGTGCATGAAACACTACTATTTTAATAAGAATCAGAGTTGTCCCCCTTGTGCATGAAGCATGAAACGATATAAAATGGATAACTTGTTATAATTGCTCATATGGCAGGGTGGAAAAAACTGACTTTGTTACATGGTCTGCAGTCCCATGGTTCATGGAACCTCTCAATGTTAAATACCATTGCTCTCACAAGCAAGAAGGGCAACAGTACCGTTCTCCATTTGATGAGGGCAAACCAGGAAGGGAAGTGATGTGAAAAAACCCACAGAAGGCAAGTGATGCATCCTTGTAAAATCCTTGGCAGAGCAAGGAATTAAACCTGTCTGAGGCCCTGAACACCATCCACCCCATCTTAGTCAAATCTCCAACCATGGTCACAAGATTATTCCTCCTATTCTTTCCCTCTTATTCTCTGCATGTTCTTGCTCAGCAAAATTCAATTACGTTTTATTCAGGTAAGAGTTCATGAGATACTGATTCATATGCTTGTTAAAATCCAGACCCATTATACCTCTTTTTGCTTTCATTCACTAATTTTATTGTCCTATAAAATAAAAGATTTTCTGGTGAGATACATTCACTGTGCCGCCACTGCTGCTAAAGGCTTACAGTTGCCATCATCTTCCGGAAACGGTTTTGTTTAGTTCATAAATCCTCATTTCAGTATTTTGCTAAATACAAAAATGAAGCATACAGGATAATAAATTCCAGGATCATTCTTCCTTAGGATTTGACAAACAGAACTGCAGTTCTTTTTCCAGCTCGGAGGTACCTCTTCTAAAGAGTAGTCAGCAGTCTGACAACTTCAGATAAACCATTTATTTTCCAGAAGGAGCCTTGTCTGTATACACATAGTCCATTGAGTGTTCTCCTGTTCTCCCTGATTGCTCCCTGTTGGGAAGCAGAGGCTTTGGGTGAGTAACTGGCAGTCTCAGCTTTCTGTATCACAAAGTTATGTCATTCAAAATTTAAGAATCACTTTCATTAGCCATAAGAAACTGTTATGTACCTCAGCAGCAATACACATATGCTGTTCTTCAGTTCCACAATCAAGGAGAAGAGGCTCAACATTTTTTTACCAATGCTTTATTTGTACAAAACTAAGGGAGAAGGTGGGGGAAAAAAAGATAGAATAAAAAATGACCAATAATTGTGAGGAACTGGTTTAGGAGGGAAAAAATGAAATAGTGAAAAAGCTACACAGCTTTGACTCCTATTTAAATGCTCCAAGAAAGAAGAATAACTTAGTAGTAAATCCAATTGGTAGAACTAGAGGAGAAGGAAATGAACTGTCAAATTCAACTAGATAACCAGGAAAAGCCTCCAAACAGTTTGATTCTTTATGCCATGGTTAATCCTGCCAAGGGAAGGGAGAGAATTCACATTTAAAAGCAGCTCAGATGGAAGAAAACAGAGGTGTGTTTACCATCCACAAGCAGACAAGCTGGCTTTACTCTAGCTAAAACTTACACACTGATAACAGCAAAGACATGGGCAGGATACCTCAACGCAAACTGATCAACATCTCCACAACTTCAGAGAGAAGTAGCCCTTCTCAATACACACATTTCTGTGAGAGCTGTCTATGAAGTGCATGGAAGAACCAAGGTGTCCAAAGGCAGCAGAGCTCCAGAATGTCAAAATTTATCTCCTTGTAACCATCTAATTCTCTTCCAAGCTTGCCCTGGGGCTGAGGCAGCTGAGCACAAGAAGGAGCTCTCCCCACGGTGTTCAGGACAGGCGTTCCCACCCACACCACTTGTGTTCCCTCATAAAATTTCACACGGGTAAATCAGCCTTTTTGCACAACTGGTGCAGCACACATCTCCTGGTGTGGAACTGCTGAACATCCAGCCAGGAAAGCCAGTCACCTGGTGAAGGGCTTGCACTATTTGGGTTTGCACCTGCAGTCCTTTGCAGGGCACAGGGATCCTTCACAGCAAGCAACTCCCTGCTAGTGACAGAAGGCAAGCAGCAGAATTTCTGAAGGAATGAATTTGTCATAATGGCAAAAGACATGTTTTGCCCATGCTAATGTTTCCTTTTATCCATCCAAAGCTCTCTATGAACAGCCAGTGTTAAAAAGTGCAGAGTAAGACTCCATAAAACCTCCTGTCTGGAATCTAGGAACTACTCATCAAGAACATCAGTGCTCTTGCACAAAAATAGTGTTAGATTTTGTTGTCTGTATCCTGGCATAAGGATTTCACCACACTGTTCTCATTGCAGCTAACAATACTGAACTCCTGAGGAGGAATGGTCACAGAGTGAAGACCCTGACTGCAGAGATCTTAAAGTCTTTTTCAAATCAATGACCACAGACATGCCAGGCTAATCCTGATTAGTAACAAACACCTTCACTGTGATTATATTGATAATAGCCTCTTAAGGCTTCTTATGTCAAGTGGATCAAATTTCATTCTCACTGCTGTGTCTGATATTTTAGCCAATTCTCCATCCTTCTTCTCTCTTGTCCATTTTTTCACCTATGGCTATAATTCAGAGAAAGGAGAAAAAAAAAAAAAGAAAAGGAAAAAAGCTAGGAGCAATTATCAGAATAGTAGACTCCCACCATCATTACTTCTCTCTCCAACTGATGATTGCATTCCTGTTGGCTCTCCCTTTCCCTAACTGAGCTTGGAACTGCTACGTCACCCTTAAAATCATCTTTGTTAGAACAAGATAAAAAAAAAAAAAGGCTGGATTTCCTGGAGAATGGTACCATGTAAACATTTCAGGTACCTGCACTGCACAGGTATTTGAACACCTTATGGAGACAACAACCCCTGGCTAAGTGCCACTATACAAGCAGTGAGATGACAGCTAGGCAGGATGAGCAGTATGGTGAGCATGCAAGCACTCAGCTAAACGTTGTGGACTAGCAGTGGAGAGGGCTGGCACATGCAAAGCATCAGTAATTCAGGAACAGAGACGACTCCTTGGCTGTGCTAAAGCATGCCTCAGTAAGCTCATTTGCAAGGTAGCTTTTGTCATGTGCAATACAGCAGCATTGAGTCCCAAGAAACATTTCACTCATCTGCAACATACTGTAATGTGAGAGAACACAGAGGTTACTTGCAATGGACATCAAGCATCAAGAAGTATCTGTTTCAACCAACTGTCCTTTTTGTTAGAAAAGGTCTGACATCAGAGCTGAGATGCCTGAAGGTCAGCCAATTTAGTCATTGGGCCAGAGCAGGGCATCCTGGCTCCTATTCCTTGCTCAGATGGGTGCTTTTGTCTCTTAGTCACAAGCAGGTGAACTAGGATCAAGATTTTGTTCTTCTTTAAACACTGACTCGTTATATAACCTTGAACAAGATGCTACACCACACCATCCCCACATGGAAATGGTACAATTTACCCATTTCCCTATGCCTGTGTGCATGGTGCAATTGGTGCCCGTGAGGTACTTTCAGGTCACTGGCTCAAAGGTGCCAGGCAAGAGCAGAACCTGGTTGTTGTAATATGTCCTAGGCTTATTCCACTCAATGTTAGAGCCTGGGTCAATGTACATGGATTTTTTCCAGCACTCCATGAGTTCTTCTGTATAGCAAAGCGAGAGAGAGAGAGAGAGAGAGGTTCCCATTTGATTGGCTGTGACTAGCTGCAATTAAAAACTATAATTTATTACCCTGGATTACGAGTATAATTTCAGTGCAGAGAATTAAGGTTTTCTTCTGAGATGGAAATAAAGATTAATTTTTAATTTCCTTTCTCACTGCACATTTAAGAGCAATAGACTCCATAGAAAACTACAGGTCAAAATAGTTTTATGGAGGAATGACAATGTTCCATTGCTGAATAATTTAATGCTCTTGCTGCTTTTTTAATATTTGACTGCAGCTCCCTCATGCGAAACAGCAGCAGCAGACATTGTACACGTTTGCTGCAGCACTCAGGTCAATGTGACTTTGGAACAACAAGTCTCACTGCTCAGGACTTGGGTAACTCTTGGAGTTTCCTCATGTAGGCAGCTGCCTTCCAGCAGGGCAGGCAGGTGGTCTGGGGATGGGAAGAGCAAGGATGGAATTAAAGCTTGAGGGAAGAGGAGAACACCAGAATGGACTGGAGCCTGGGTGGAACAGGTGCATTCCAGCTCATACATGGACAAGTATGTTCTGATAAAGCAGAAGCATTTCCATGCAGGAAACGCTGCTGCAGGACAGTAGGACTCAGTGGTTTTGCTTGCAGATAGACTGTGTCATTCCAGTTTCCACAGCACATCAGCAAAACACAGGGAAAAATTGGGAAGAATTCAGTTGGTCCTGGACCAAAACCAGGTCACTGTTTGCTACAACTTCTCCCAGCCCCTGGAGAAAACAGCCTGGGAAAAACTAGGAAATCCAGACCATCACACAGTGCTTCTAAGTGACCTGTAAAGGAGAATCCAAAGCAATACAAGAAAGGAGAGGAAGCTGCATGCATCCATTCCTCCCAGAACAAGGACCTCTCAGGACAGGATTTTCTGTTGGTGTTCACAGCAGGATGATGCCAGCACATGCCTTAAACTCAGTATTTGACCCTGGGCAACTGGCAGTGAATGCAAATGTCACTGAAATTCAGGAATGCTTTTAAATTGTTGTTCTGCTAGCAGAAATTAACAAAACAAAACAAATAAAAACCACCCACACCAAAAGAAATAACCCACCAAATCCCTAATTATTTGGATCCCAGTTAACTGAATAACCCTTCACTGACAGAACTGCATTGTTAATAGCCTAATAATAGGCCTTTCCATTGCAGGGTTTTAAAAATTTATTAGCATATTATAAGTGGCATCTTGGGTTATAAATAGAATTAGATGCCTAAATGATGTGACTGCTGCTCATATGAGGGGTTGAGCAGAGCACTCTGCAGGGTCACCAGGAGGAACATCCCCAGGGGCATAATGGAGGCAGTGCCTTCAATGTGGACCAGATCGTTTGAGTATCAAAGATCACCATCTCTGTGCCTGTTTAAGTAGAGGAAAGAAGATTTTCACAAAAAATCTTTTCCTTATGTGAAGTCCATTCACACAGGAATCTCAGAGGAGATGCAGTCAGAACAGTGAAGCCAGTTCTCAAAGTTTTGGCAGCCCCTCTCCCTCCAGGACTCCTAAAAGGCATCTAAAGTACATCTATTTTCAGTGTAGGACATCAGCACAATTAGGAGCCCACTTCAGGACAAACCCACACCTGTCTGTTACTGGTGTCCTGGTCTGCAGACTGATCCTGTATAAGGTGGCAGCTTCATAAGGGACTTCCTCAAAAGAGAGGACAAAGTCAAATGATGCCACTTTCTCCCTGCAGTGTCTCCTTTCTAATAATGACATATTTTCTCATCTCCTCCAAGGCTAACTGAACCAGCCTCCCCTCAGGCTGAGACAGAGTTGCAGGCTAATATAATGATTTATGAAATGAAGCTTTTATGGGATTAAAAGACATCAGAAGTTTGCCCATGGTGGGTAGCATGCAGCATGGACATGTTCCATCCCAGGCCAGGAGAGCAAGACAAGCATTTTTCAGGTTGCCACTGCTCAACTCGAGGAATCTGCTCCTTGCTGAGGAACTGAGCCTTTTCCAGGGTGTGAAGGTTTGTTAGATGTATTTACTCCCCTAGCTGGCCAGGAGAAGGCAAAAAGCTTGATTGCTTCTTGCCAGATTGGTAGATGCCAGAAATCATACAAGCAAAGTATATTCAGACACATTACAATGCTTCTGAAGAAAACCAGAAGTCTCCACACAAACTATATCTCAACCTTTTCATGTTAAGTCTCAACATAGAAAATACAACACCCACAGACAGAGTTTTCCATAACCCTCACTGCTCAGGCAGCATGACTGCTCTGAGACTGCTGCTCCTGCAGGGACAGCTCAAGTCATTTAATGTGTATCTGTTCATACCAACTCAGGGAAAGACTACTCAGAGTTCACAGGCAAAAGCAAGATGAGTAGTTACTTGGGAGCCCTCTAGAGAAAACATAGAAGCCGAAAACATTAGGGTAATTGAATAGGGAGTGTTGCTTCTTTCTAGTCAGGACTGGTCCTGAAAGCAAACCTCTTACTTAGTCTGAGAGTTTAGGAAGGAACTCCAGCCAACTACAGTTACTGGAGTTGCCCCAGCACTTCTTGAAGTAGGGGTGCAAAGTAACACCTGGACTGATTTCTGCCTCAAGCATTTATCACATTCAGACACCTTACAGAATTCTCTGCAGATTTCCTTCGCTGTCTGTCCTAAACAATTGTGTCCAGGCATTGTTCTCTTCAATCAATCAAATTTCTATTCCCCTGTGGCTGCCTTTCAGCAGTGACTGAAGCACTCACAGCTACAAGTTTTCTTCTGATGGCTGATGACTCCAAATCCTACAAAGAGGATGCACACCACTCTGGATCCAACCAGACTTTGGAGTGGCCCAGCTTATTCAGCCTAAAGCACAACTGAATTTTGGTGAGTTTTTCAGAAGTACTTCCCCCTTCAATGTTGGGATGCTTGTGGCCACCTTTGCCGATACCCCAGATCTTTGGACAGCTTGGAAAGTCTGGGCTCCAGTTTTGAAGCTCCATGGAAGCACAGGAGACACAGTACCACCAGCTGCAATGCAGCATCTTTCTCACAGGCATTCATCATCAGCCCTGCCTCTACTAGCCCACCCTGGTATAACAATCGCCTGAGTGCAAAGACTGGTATGTGTCTCCGGAAATGGAGTTTAGATGTTTGTCTTATCTGAACCAGTTCAGTGACTGAACATGCTGCACAAAGAGCGTGAGCAACTCTGACAAAGCAACTGCCACCTCCTTATCATGGTCTCCAAAAGGACTGAAAAGAATCAAGCGTCAGAGACTTATCTCTTGAGAGATGTTCAGTGCCCATGCCTGGCTTACCAATCAGCACTAACTCCCTTTTTCACTAGAGTTCTTTTGCCTTGTTTTTGGCCACACAGTACAGCCTTGCCACTTCCTGAGTGTGGAGGAGTCACAAGGGGAAGGGGGGTGTGGAGGATGGGCTCTTTTGCCCACACTATTGTCTTGTATTTCTGGACAATGAGATGTTTTCACCCATGACAGTTTTGCCGTTGTGATAACCATAACAAATGTCCATCTCTGTATCACAGGAAGGTTCTGAAGTTTTGTGTGATGACAACAAAAGGGAGGCTGAGGACAGGTTTCCTGGAAGCCATGTTAACCTGGGGTCCCTCTGACAGCCTACCCATGCACTCAGAGCTCAGTTTGGGATCTTGCTGCCATTGTGCCAGCTATGTCAGGGAGAACTGCTCACACTAAGATGGGAGAGGGCTCTTGATTGTGGCCTACTGCCAATTCCATATGAGCCTTTTGGGTTATGGTGTTACTCAGCAAGAACAGACACTTCAAAAGTGTCACTCCATGATAGTGGGACACATCTGCCAACTGGCCCTATTTAATTTTTGGTGATCGGAAATAATGGCTAAACTCCTTAGGTCAGAACCTGTCTGTAAGAAACAGGTTGGAGTTTGGTCTTGCACGAGACCCATTTGGGATGCTGTTATGATGGTTATAATCCTCAAATGACCTCCTGACATTACCCATGCTGGAGACTATAGAAACTAAAATGAAGAACAGCAGCCCCAGAAAAGGATTCTCATTCTTGCACCCAAGTCCTCAAAGTATCCTAAAATAGGTTGGAACATCCTGTGTCTCCACTTGAAATTGTATTTGATCTCTTTTCATTGCCTCATCCCAAGTTCTCAAATTTCTACAAGTAAATATATTGATTTATGCAGAACTATAACCTAATATTCCTGCTTTTGAAAGCACTCTGAATTTTGATACTTCTTAAGCAAGAACTTTTTTCTTATTGTCTCTAGCATTCCAAATGCAGAAAAGGCATAAAATTATCACTGTGCTTTATTGTCAAGACCATCAGCACCTCTCTCCTCAAAAGCTCAGGGTCTAAGGCCAGACATCATGAGAAGGATGGCAAAAATACCACAGAAAGAGCTATAGCAATATCATACCAGCTTACAGGGCAATTCTTTTTTAACATTTGCAGACATAAGCTGGGGGAGACAGCAGTGTTTAAGCAGAGCCAAAGACCTGCAGTCTGGCCCAGCTTTGTTCCTGCCTTCTTGCACGCAGCCATGAGCAGGTCACCTTACCCCTCCTGCTCACCACCCTCCCTCTGCCCAGCTGTCTGCCCTGGCTAGGACTGTCTCAGGCTATTTGTAGCAAGGTGTGTCTCCCCAGGCATATTCTGTACTTTGTTCAGTGAAGCCCTACTATTGCTTAAGGTCTCCAAGCACTTCTCTAAAACACATATTCAATAATTACATGTAACAGATGCTAACTGGTTGTGTAAGCATCTCCATTTCCATATTAAAAAACCTTTCCTCCAGAAAACACACGTAATCAAGACAAATGTCTGCCTGTAATCATGCAAGGCTGAATTCACAATAGATGATGTTTACCAAGAAGTCTCACTAAAGGAGTTTTGCACAGTTAATGTTCTTTTATCAGACATTTTCCTCTCTCATGCTATGTTCAGCTTAACAAATACAGTGGGTTGGAGAGGAGGTTTCAGTTGCCAGATAATACCTAATATTTGAACCCTTTCTTCAATGATGCAGATTTTTGGGGTTTGGCACACTGATCATCACAAGCTCAACTTAGCTCATGGCTTCACTTCAATCTGTAGAGGACAGAGTGAAGCTCACAACAGTTGCTCAAACCTCTCCAGTAACAGTATTGGAATCTGAGCTATAATAAAAACTTCCCAGATATTTCTCATTAGGCTTTTTCTGTGGGAGGATATTGACAAAGACCCACTAGGCAAGACAGTGCTCCTCTCCATCACTGCCCATTAGGTCTGCCCATTTAAATCACAGTCTGGCACTTCTCACATTTTCCTGAAACAAGGTGACTTAAGAAACAACTTTAGACCCTCACCCATAGGATCTGTACCCTAGAGCTTCAACAAAAAATGGCCATTCAGGAGCCCTTGCTGCATGGTCCCGAAATATTAGAGATATGGTAACTGAGAACTCCTGCCCAAAGAGGATGAATTCAGCAGAGGCTGTAGATAGTCCTGGCTAGTCACTGCCCACAGGGCACCCATGTTCCTTGGCAACCAACATAAGAAGAAACTATCACAGCTCAGACCTACTGAAGAGAGCTCTGAAGAAAAAGACATTTTGTTTTCAAAGGTTTTCCTCTAATAGGCATTGAATGACGAGTGGGGGAAAAAATACAAAACCAAAAATAACAAACCAAAAAAACACCAAAAAAACCCCCAACAAACCAAACCAACAAAAGAACCAAGCTCTGATGAGAAAGATAAATTCTCAAAAACAGTGACAGACGCCCAGAGCAGATACCAGAGGAAAAAATGCCACCAAGATCCGATTAGCCCAGTGAATCAACGCTGTGGACAATATCGCTAAACCAAACTACTCTTCCCTTTTCTCCTCCCACACCCTTCTTCCTATCATTGCAAAGTCATCCCAGCCCACAGCTCCTCTGCCCACTGCTCACACACTTGAATCCTGACCAGGGGCCTGATGCCAACAGTGCTGGCTCACACAACATGCTCCGTTGAAGCTGATGAGGTCAATGCTGGTGTAGACACTAGGCCCTCAGCCTGGAATAGCTGCCCTCTCTACAAAGACTCTTAGACTGCATTTGGGACAATTTCTGTACCTCAGTGATGGGAGGGATTGGGTTGGGAGAGAGGGAAGAACCTCGCATGTGAAAGACATGAAATATCCTCTTTTTATCAAAGGACAACACACAGTTGTTAGACAGGTGATGTTTTGATGCCCATTACCAACAAAGGTTTTCCCAGGGGCTCTTTGAAGTGTCTTAAGAAGAAAGAGATAAACCTTCTAGAAGGTTTCTTGAATTCATCACCTTGGGGTCTGAAGGCTTGAGTGAAGAAGTATCCTGTTCCCTTCGCCACTGATCGGACCCTGTGTCAGCAACTGAAAACATCACCAAGGTATCTCTGTACCATCCAGGCTGCCACGGGCTGTGCACAAACACATAGTTGTTGGTTGAATTAGGAACCTGCACCAAGCCCAGTGAAGCCAGGAGTACACAGGTGGATTAGCTCAGGAAAAATTATGTGATTCAACCACAGCTAAGCAGATGTACCTCAAGTGCCTTCCATCAGCTGAAACAAGAAAGAACAGCAGCATCTGAGCCAAGTGGTGCTGGAGACGCTGCCTCTGCTCTCAGCCAGTGTCCTGGGAAAAGATAAAACTACAAAGGATGTGAAGGCAACTGAGGGAATACTGCTCTTTCACAGCAGTGAGTTTCTTCTTTTCTTATAGGCAACAAATAACAGCCACAATGAACTATGGTAGTGACTGGAACAACAGTTGTGAGGAAAAATTATCTCTGACAGTGGTCAAAGAATGAAGAGGCAGGAAGAGGAGTGGCAGGAGGATCCTGTCCTGAGCTGACAGGGGAATTCAGTCAGGTTTTAGTTATTTACAATACCCCTGCTAATTAGCTAGCAGACCTTTCAGTGACTTTTCCCAGCAGTGAGACAGTTCCCATACTGTAAGCAGTGTCATATCACTCCCGTGTTGGCTAGATAGAGTCATAGTTTCCAGACCAATGAGGTACCATTTTGGTCCCTCCAAATTCAAGAGACAAACTGAGGAACAAAGTCTGAAGCAGAAGAATGCTGCAGTCTTGCCAAACCACTGGCAGCAGCATTACCATGTAAGCATAAAGTTGCCCTCTATTTACCAAACTGCAAGGGGGCTGCTCCAGCCCCCGGCCACAGAGCAAGCCCAGTGCCACTAAGCACAGCAGCTCTCCCAGGCTTCCTTCTTCTCTGTTCTGGGGCCAGAATCAGAAATATCTCTGTCGAAATAAATTCTAATAGTTGCTCTGGGTCCAGCAGGAGGAGCTGGCTAAACACATCACTTTTGTCTTAATGCAGGGCCTAAATAAACACTCAAAGAAGAACTCAATTTAAAAAAATCCTGCAGTTTAAAGGGTTCCCTCAATTCTCAGTATTCCTTTTATTCCCATGGCAACTGATACGACTGTGATCTGAAGCCCAAGTATTTTCTCTTGCCTACTTTTCTAGTATAACTGGAAACACATACACATACAAATTGAGTGTTGGCTTGTATGGTTCTTGCAAATACCAAAACACATTTATCCTAAGTAATTGGTGAAAACATATTGCATTCTTTAAAAATACACATCAACCCCACTGATGGAGAAGCAGAACATCCACATGGCTTATAAAGCCAGAACTACTCAAAGGCTTCCCATCCATACATCCAAAACCTACAGTGCAGGGACCATTAACTCTTAGTTTCCAGCTATGGCAGAACCCATTCACACAGACAGTGGTGAACAGACAGGCCTGTTAGTTGTCCACATCAACTCTGCAGTGGTCCAGCTCATTTTACACACTGCAAAGCCAAGAGAGTTCAGCCAAATGTCACCAACCCTAGCTTTCCAAATAATCATCTTCCTTCTAGGCCTTGCTGCCACAGCCTCATCATTGGGCACTCAGTGCTCTGGACTAGTTGACCAGGTGCTGATCAGTCAAAGGTTAGACTCAATGAATTTAGAGGTAATTTGCAACCTAAATAATTCTGTGATGCATCAGTTTCTGTTTCTCCACAAACTGGTTTCTTGTCCTATGGCTAATAAAGGTCAAGTTCGACTGCTGTTCACTTGCCATGCAGGACCTGGAAGCAAATGGAAAGACCTTCACTTTAATAATTTGGTTTAAACAGAGATATAGAAAACCCTTACAATTTTGTCATCTGCTGGCCAAAGTGCCATGCTGAATCCTCTTGGATTCCTACCTCGTGGTAATAAGGAGCTTGCAGGACCATCTCTTTATTTGACAGACCTACCAATCTATCTATCTAGCAGAGTTTGGATCACTTTTCAAAGGGTCCATGCTCCAGTCACCAGAACATATATTTCCTGAGACCCTTTCAAAACCTTGCAAAATATCTTGCTCAGCACCATCATCCCTTGTGCGAATTCCACATCCATTAAACAACAATAAAGCAGCATGTTCCCAAGTTGGGAGCATGTTCTTTCAGGGGCTAGAAGGCAAGCAGTAAGGACTTTGTAAAATTGTCAGATATATGCACCTGCTTATGAGTAGGTATTTTGTCCCATATTTTTGTAGTAGAAAAAGAAACCTGAGGTTTTACCTGACAGCTTCTTACAATCCAGCCAGTGTAAGGTATAATACAGCCTTTTTTTCCCTTGCTTCTCAGATCTCAGGAGTGTGTGCCAAAAGACTGTCAACTTGTTAAAAGTACATTAATGCAAATTCCAGAGCTTTCAGTTATGTTTATGCTAATAGAAAGCCTCCCGCTCTGTGACAGGCCCAAGTGAAGAGTCAGTAACAGGAAAATTAATTCCAGCTGTTGAAATTGATTTAAAACTAGCTTATTCATAATAATAATAATGGGGGGGAAAAAAGAATTCCTAAAATAAAAATAAAAAAGGGAAATACAGAAAGCACAAAATCATGTTTACTGTGTGAAAGCAGAAAGGGTTTCTCCTGTTGGGAAGAAATCTTCTAAATTCAATCAAGCCTGGTTAGAAGAAAGCTCTAGCTTGTTATCGAGTTGTAAGTGTAGATTAACATGAAAAGAATTAGCTATGTGCACAGTCTGATTTTGCAAAGGAAATACAAGGGTTTTGTGCATGTATTTTGTTTTATATTCCTTATGTCTAATCCACAGGCAAGGAGACCAAATCCAGACTGCAATGGGACAGGTAGTATTTTAGATGATAATGGTTGCGCACTGAGAGCACCAGAGCTCCGGGTGGGAAGATTAGCTACTTACGACCACTGCATTTATTCAGTGCCATTACATGCATTTTTGCTGACTGGAGTTGTGAATGACTTCTGTGTTTAGACAACCCCAGTCTTGGGATAACATACCCCAACTTTGCTGAGGTTTCAGAGTTCAAACCAAGATCTAGTGGTAAAACTGCTGGTTAGCCTGCCATTTCTAAAACGATCTCAAATGTCCACATCCTTGGCTTAAATACCCACAATTTTTTAATCGTAATTTTTTTTAAATTTCCCAACAATGATCCTCCTAAGTCCTTGACTGTATATATGTGTAGCCCTAAAAATGGAAGGAACATAACACATTGCAAAATTCGGTTTTGATACAGAAGGGGAGGCAGTCTTTACAAATTTGTTCAGAAATTCTCTTGCACACATGCAACACCTACAATGGAAACAAGATTTGAAAATACATGGTATTTTCATTTAACCAAAGGAGATGAGTTTCCAAAGCACTAGTCTCTGTTGTAATCCTCCCTGAGTATGGAATCTGTCCCTTTCCTGATGAACACTTCTGAAAGACCCAAGGTCTTATTTAGGGTCCTGCTTACATGCTAAGCCCTTTTTCCACCTTTTTCCACAGCAGAGTCATCTGATTAGGACCACATTCAATGTTGGTTTTGAAGGGACTGATCCCAAGTTCACTGACATGAACACAAATCTCTCCACTGGCTCAGCAGACTTCACACTCAGCTTTAAGGGACAGTCTTGCATGCCATTATTGAAAATGCCTAATGGGCTCTGCAGACTTTGTCTTCACCGTCCTCCTCTCTTAGTTCCTTATCCCCACCTTGTGTATATTCATATTTGCCTCCATTTTAAACGCCACATATTTTTTAACAGGCATGGATGATGGGGTAAAGATGAAGAGATGCCATGACTTACATGGATCCTAACCAACTTATGACACTGAAGAATTCACATGTGTGGGTGGATGTGAGGATAAAATGTTGGACCAATTTCAGCAAGAGCCTTGAGAGATGCCAACCCAAACCCATGGTTATGCAGGAAGCTAACAAAGGATGCCAGCCCTAACCCTGTAAGAAAAGAAATGGTCTGGTGTGTTTGCAGGAGGTTGCTTCCTTTGGAGGGGGGGAAAGCAGGAAGGAAGTTTCTCCAGAAGTCCTGCTAGAATTTCAGAAATTTGCCCCTTTATTGTCAACTACAGAGAATAAAGATAAATCTTAGAGCATGCCACAGCTCAGTCAAACAATGAAATAGGCAGATTAACTGCTGAAATGGAGACATTGTCTGTTCAGAGATGAACAGTGCCCCTGACTCATGCCATCAGAGGAAGGAAAGAACAACAATAAAGAAAGCAGGGGCTGTTCCTCAGAGTGCACCCCATGACTTCTGCTATCTTCTACCTGGAAAGAAGGACACAGCACAGTTTTAATTGAAGTATGGGCAGCTAGAATCATCATTTGAACTTAAAAGGGCCATTCACAGCTTTATTTTCCAACTAGAGTTAATCATGTGGAGAAATAAAGCATTGAAATTTAAATGAAAATCTGATTAGCAAAGGAGAAGGAGGATATATCATCCTTTGCAGGACTGATACTCCTCTTCTGAAAAATAAGGGTTTATATGTGGAAGCAGGAAGGGTTTTCTCTAAGGGCTGGTATTTCCCTCCATGGCACTCAGTCCTTGCCCACACCATTTTGCCGGCGCTTGCACATCAGGCTTAACTGGCTCAGGCCATTTTCAAGCAAACTGCCAGGTTCTTTCTTCTCTGTTCTAATGCAAATCAGGTTTCTTCTACCTGCCTTCAGTTCCCTTGGCCCAAAATCAGCAATGCAAACCTAGGAATTCAAATACCATCAGTCTGGGGAGAGGGTAGTGATGTTTGGTTTTAATAACAATCAGCTATGGGTTGTTTTCTTCTGCCTTCTGGATCCTGAGTCTTTCAGGCATAACCAAGTCACATTTTCAAAGTATTTGGGGGCTGGGGGTGGGGTGTGGTGTTTACACAAACACAAGGACTAGAAATACATCTTTGAAATTAAGCTAAAATTCTGACGCAGTTATTTCATTCCCAAAGACCAAGCACTAAACAATAAAAAAATATTGCTATACTCACTGGAAGAGACTGGTGCTTCAAATCCCCTCCTCCTACGTATTTCTTATTCGCATAAAGGAAGTTTGACTTGAGAGCTGAGAAAAGGCAATCAGGACTTAGCTCTATAGCTTAAAGAAACTGGTACTATCCAAAATCTCTAATAGAGAGCAAACTCACAAAGCTATTTTCCCCAAACAAATAGGGTTGGCTTGAAGCAGACAGGAATCATGTGCTATAAAACTTCTGGGGTAAAGTCTGGATCAAAGCCCAAAAGGATAGGAGGGCTTCAACTGCCTTGCTTTTTCAGGATTTTTTGAGTCCACCACTCTAGTCAGGATGATGAGAAAACACAGGGACTTGAGAATGGAGGAAGAAAGTAACCACCACCTCACTAGCGTCCTAGCTGGACTAGTCTGAAGTGATTTCTGTGCCTGTGGGGAAGACCAGAATACGCTGGATCCCACAGGCACAGGGTCGAGGTCAAATTCTCTGTGTGCTGCCCTGTTCCATGTCCTCCTGCAGCAGGCTGGGCTGGCCGGAAAAGCCACAACGCTTTCAAACAACCTTAGCACTGTCACAGCTAATGAGCTGTTTCCCCAAAGCCTCCTTAGGCTGAGCAGCACACATGCACCTCCTGCTGGACCCGGCCTTCAGTTCAAAAAGCTGTAGTGACGGAAGAAAGGAGCTGAGCTCTTTTACAAGGCATTAAGTTTCATTTGCAATTACTTAGGATTTTATTGGACTACTGAATGTAACAGGTTCATTAACTGGGCCGACAACATTGTACCCATATGCCTTTTTAATAGAGCTTTTCTATTATTGTTTCCTTACTGGCCTTCCCTTTTGCTACATGCAACTGGATTTTACTGGCATCCAGCTCGTGCAATAGGTCCCAGGTGGCTCCTCTGAGAACGTTATTTGTTAATTTGGTGGCTGAACCAGTGCATGAGGAATGAAAAATATTGAAATGCAATACCCAAGATGCTACTTCACAGCAGTAGCAACTACCCAGGAAATGTTCCCCAGAGTAAGGCTGCTGGGTGAAGTGGAACCTTGTCTAGTTCATCCCTGGAAGCAAGACACTCCTTTCTAACACACCTACTTTTCTCTGCAACCAACCACGACTCCAGTAGGATGGAAGAGAGCTGTAACAAATCACCCTGGCAGAACCACAGTGTGCTGCACAGGGACGGAGTCACAAGGAGAAGATACAGGGCTCCTACTCCTGAAAATGTAAACTTCAGAGCCTGCAAGACTTCAGTGTGCCTCAGAGACAGTAAAAAAGTAAGCAAATTGGGCCCTAGATTTGACAAGCCACAACATTTACTGAGAGAACATAACTTTTTGGGGTGAAACCTCAAAACAAACAAACAAACAACAACCCAAAAACCCCAAACCAAAAAACCCTGCCCCTGGTTCAGTCCAACGAATTTAATTTGGAATGCAATTACTAGATTTTCAAAAGAACTGAGAAGCCACCAGTGTCCACTCTGCTAAATGCTTAGTCTCCTTTGCAAACCTGACTCTCAAAACAAGATCCTGGCAGCTGATGGTTGAACACGAAGGGCATACTCTGTTCTCTTGCTCCTGCCCTGCTAAATAATGCATTTCTTTCTCCAGTGGATAAGCACTGAAAAGCCTTGTGGAAGGAATACATCTAAAGGAGGGATTGGAACTGAGATAAGCCTATGGTGGAGAAGGAATTCTACTTGCAGAATTCCATGTCAAGATTTTTACCATGAAAAATACACCATCCTTCATCAGAAATCTCAAATTATCACAAAGAAAATGTGTGAAAGAAAGGGCTTATTCTAACAGATACTCCTGACTTGGGGGAAAATGGGCAAAAGGTTTCAGATTTTTGTTTGCCTTGACTCTGTATTTCATTGTTCTAATTTATACTTGGACAAGACTTGAAATAAAAATAGCAAAAATTGAAATTAGATGTTTTGGTTTTTTAGATCACATGTTGCCTGTGGCTTTAGGTCTTATGGTGGGAAGGGTTATTTTGCTAGAGGATTTTTGAGTAGAGACATCACTATCCCAGTTTAGGAGAACACTTGATTTTGGCTATTTTTCTTGTGCTGAGAAATTCTCCCGAGATGGGAAATCATGATGAGCTCTGTTCTAGACCCAAGTACAAGGAACAATATCAAAAGGCATCACCACCCGAGAGTACTTCCTTTTGCTGAAACAGAATCCCAAAACATTTGCTTTGCCAAGAATAAGAGAAAGAATAGAAACAGAATTCTCTTGCTGGGGCTACAAGCGATCATTAACAAATGCAACCTCGTCATCTCCCAAAAGAGAGCATCTCATGCAGGCTTATGACTCAGTAAGACCTAACTTTGAGTTGATCAGAAGATGGATTCCTGATAAACCACAGCACAGATGAGAACACTTTACTTGTCCGCAACACTTCCCTCCCCCTCTTAACTCCTCAAGTTCTGATACTCTCAGGCACATGGTGTGACTCTTGGGGATGCTGCTGTGCAAGGGGACTTGATGATCTACATGGGTCCCTTTCAATTCAACATATTTTGTGTTCTATGAAGTTTTCTCTTTCACAATATCACATATAACAGTGACATACAGAAAAGGTTTGATGCAAGTAAGCCCTACTCAGATACATCCCCTCAGCCCTCCCCACAAAACCCCTTCATGTAACTCCTCACCTCTCCCCATTCCCAAAGCCCAGTGGAGCCCTGTCAGCACATTCTCCACTGGTGCCCCGGACATTTGAAGCGGTGCAGGTATCTCCACACTCAATTTGGCACCTAATCTGAACCCGTCAGTGCTTTCTGGAACACCCAGAGCTATCTTCAGAATCCCAAACAAATACATTAATTGCTTTCAATTTATCAGCCTCAAATCATTCTGTCTAATTACCATTCATCTAGAGTTTGTGTTTTTTAATGGTTTATGGGTATTGTTGGTAATCTTTTAATTTCTCATTAAAAACAATATCTTGTACGCACTATGTGTGAAAAGCCCTAATCCGATAAATCAAGCAAGAGTAACACAGTTAAAAGGAAATCAGTGGAACAATATTTGGGTTTATATATTTCTGCCAGTCAATTTGTAATTAAAAGTTGCTACTTTAAAAAACACAGTTGTTGCTGTGAAAGCCATTATCAGTCGGCATTTTCATATGAATACTGCTTTAATTAATTAGCAGAAGTAAATACATTATATATCAAAAACCGCTTTCCCACTGAACCCATGCGTTCCAGAACAAAAGGCTTAATAAACCATACAAAAGAGGGACAAATTAGCTGATCCCACCCTCTCTTTTCAGGTTTAGAGTCTTTTAAAGTTCTCCAAGGTTTTTTTTCCCCCCACACTTGCCTTTTTTTTTCTTAATACATTGTTTGTTTTTCTTCAGAAGTGTGTATGAGGGAGAAGATGCTACACAAACACGAAACATGCCATTCAAACTAAATTATTTGGAAATCAGTTTAGACTGTTCTTAGAAAACAGGAGTGTTTATGATTATTAAAACCCAAATGTAATTACGATCACATACAATACAGTCCCTTTGGAACAAATTGTTTGCTGAACATTAAGGGGTTAGAGTCTGATTCACAAAAGGAAATGATGTGTCCGAAAAATTCTTTTGTCTAGGGGCATTCCAGAGTCTGGAAACAGCAGAAGAAAATTCTTCATTTTCATTACCAAACGGGGGAGAAGCTGTGGATGAGTAGTGTTGTTTCAGGCTAAAGCCTATGATAAGAACACCTTGAAACATCAACGGCATCTCTTATCTCCTGGGCTTTTAACAAGAAACAAAAGTCTTGCCATCTGACTAGCAAACAAATCACTTACCTCATCCTGGCCCTCTCCTGCTGAGTTGCTGAAATGTGGCAAGAAGGGTCCATTTGTTGCTGAGAAGCAGAGAGGAGGAAGCATCATAGTTGACTGATGACTGTGGCCAGGGCTGGGTTCCCTCAACTCAGTAGATGGTGGAAAGGCAACCCAGTGGTGGGATGACTCACAGAGGTGTAGAATTTGACCTAAATAAAGAAACCCAACTCAGTAAGGCTCTGTCTGATGGATAAGACAGGTTAATTCTCCCAATTTAATAACACCTGCTGAGCTGGAGTTCACTACACAATGATGATCAGCAACCTCAGTAAGCTGAGCCTCACCACCTGTTCAACAGGTGAGTCCAAGGATGGGAATACTAGACTGAAAGAGTTCAAGACTGAGTCAGAAGGGTCTCTGAGCAACCTGGTCTAGTGGAAGATGTCCTTGCCCACAGCAGCAGGGTTGGGACTAAATGATCCTTAGGGTCCTTTCCAATCCAAACCATTCTGTGATTCTAGGAAGTACAAGAGGGTTCAGTGAAAAAGAGGAACTACCCAAGGGACAATTTTTTGCATCTCTTTTCCATGACAGTACTGGAAGTTTTCTACCAAAGGATAGCTCCAAAAATAAAGATCGGCACTAAGATGAGGATATTGGACTGGCTATTCTATGGCTATTAACCACCCATACATGCATCCAAAATTTGACTAACACAGGAAACCCAGGAGTGCATTCATACAGTTTGCAGTCACCAAATTTCCAACCCTCTCCACCAAATTTCCTCTCTCACCAGATATTTCGTATCTCCCACTCAGTCCTGACTCCTAGCTATCTTCCCACTTGCACAAGATACTCAATGTGAAGTCTCACTACTTAGGTACCTTTAAATTAAGCCAGAATTCCCCCAGAAAAGGGGGCATTCAGCAGACACAAAGGTCTCTGTGCAATGCACAGGGATGAGACAGCACGGGGTGGGATGTCACAAGCAGCATCGTGCTGAGGGATGTGTCAGTACAGAAAGTGTGTGCCTCATGCAGGCCCTTTAGTACAGGCATTCTTTTTCCTTCACATAACTCAATTGATTTTTATCATTGTTATATTTGGTTGAGCCGCCCATCTGGAAAGTTCTTGCCTCCCCTGGCCCCCATAAATAACCAAACCCAGCTCTAACCAAAGGCAGTTGACAGAATCAGCCCCATTGCCCTTTGGCAGTTCTTCCAGGAATTTTTAGGGTTTTTACCAGTCAGGAAAAAGCTTTGATGCTTTGGAATCAGGATTTTATGAAGATCATTTTGTTGGGTTCAGCCAACTCATGAAGTGTCAAATGGGGGGCACTCTTTCATCTCATTGCTGGATGGGGAAAAGATCCTCCCTCTTACCGGAATGAGGACTGGAGAGGGGGGAAACAGAGAGATGAAGGTTCATCCATGGAGGGGAGGCTTTCTTTTCTCTTGATAGAGTCCACCCACTGCATTCCCATCATACTGATTGCTGCAGTCCTATCTGTCTGCTCTCCAGGCTACATCAGATAACAGAACTGCTTGTTCGCTCCAGTTCTGATCCTGTGCTGAGGGGCCTCCCAGCCACAGGGCCAGGCTCTTCCTCACCTTCCTTTTCCAGCTGCCTTTTTCAATGACTGCTGCATCAGTAGGGATGCTGTCAGGGAACCTGCCACATGCACAGAATGAGACAGTAATCAAGACCAGCCTAAGGAAATTTCATCATCCACTTTGCACTTGTAAACACACACCTAAAAAGGAGAGCAAGAAAATCCCTGTGCTTTCCCAAAACGTATGTGCAAATTCCTATCCAGCTCTGCCTGGGCTCTTAAGGGCTTTGTTGCCTTTTCCCCCTGAACAAGTCCCACCATGGATGGCATTCACACACAGTGATGAGCTATTTCTGAAGCAGGTCCATTGCCTCAGTAATTGCAGATACCACTTGTTCAGAAGCTGCAGCCACCAACTAATATCTATTTGGTAGAACTTCGGCAGGGCTGTGAGCTACGCAGTCCATCTTCATCTGGCAGATGATATCATTCCACCTGGCTCAGAGCAGCTGAGGTGCACAGCAATCACTTGTGTCCTCTCCCATGGATGGGCATGACTGCATTGTCCCAGTTCCCCTCAGTGCAAATACCAGCTTCTTTGTCTGGGTGCTTTGCTCAGATCAGAGTACTCACAAAATACTTCTTTGCTGGCTGTTCCATGTGCTGTGAGCTATCAGTCATGGTCTTCGTGCACAGCAGATCCACAGTCATGCATGTGAGATTTGCAATTGCCAATCCCTCTACCACCAAACCCATTGAAGACCATTCAGACCAGTGAAAACACTGGAATGCTTCAACGTTGAACTCAGATTCAGTTTACAAGATTGTTGCTCCAAATCAAATGACCCAGATCCAAGCCAGAGAATCTCAAACTCCAGCTGCCAATAAGTGTATTTGTGGGAGAAAGTGTGAGCTAGACAAAAATCCAAGTTCCCCTGCTAGTGTACCCAGTGGTTTAAGCTACACTACAATCTAGCATGTTAATACATACAGACACCTCTTCCTGCACCCATGGAGACTATCATGATGTATTAGACAAAATATTTCAGTTGCTTCTGATTTTTTTACAGGAGAGCAGCAATCAGTAGCACCACAGTACTCTGGCAAATGTACAGGACGGTCTACATCCAGAACTTCCACTCCTCTTCTGCAAAGTAGAAGCCAAGGGCAATGTCAGCAACAGCCCCAGGGGAAATAACAGCAAAAAGGCTGACCCTGATGATATCCTTTCTTGCTCCATTCACATTCACAATCAAACACAAATAGAGGTCAGTCCAGGGTTCATCAAACTCTGGATACAATGCGAGGCACACAGACAGCATGAACATGGACACTGCTGGCACAGTAGACTTCTGTGTCTGCAGTGTTGCTGAGGTTTAAGTGGGATGACATGGCAGCAAATGTTTTAAGATGGTCACATGGTTGCTATCCAGGGGCACAGCCCCTACCTCACCAGAGAACATGAAACAACTACTGAAAAGAGCCATGCAGTCTCACAGCCATTTCCCTGCCAACAAAACACCAGTGAGTTTCACTGGGAAACTGCACTTTGTGCTATTGCACAAAATAGGTTTCTATATATTATGTCTTCTGGGTCTATTACTAAAGGTAGAAGACTCAGGTGCTTACAGTGCTGGAGTAGGTCTGCCTCCAGTTCCCAACTCTCTATGTATGACCTTGAAAAAGTCATTCAACTTTTCAATGGTTGAACTGTTCAACTGCAAAACAAGGCTTTTTCAGCTTTTGGCTGTCTTGTCTGTTTAGACTGCAAGCTCTTCAGGGCAGGGACTGTCTCCTATTAAAAGATCATAACTCTCACTTAATTAGGGTCTTCTACACATCCAGGGCCCTCACAAAAATGCCATAAAACAAAAGCTTTCTAATAAATTCTGGGGGTTTCCAAATTCTGATCCAAAACTGGTCAGTGCTTTTCCCTGCTGAATATGGGGCTGAATCCCTTGTTAGTTTGTGCACGTGATGGGGGGAGGAGGGAGACTATAATTTAAAGAGATTGCATAAAAGACCATTTAAGTCCTTGTGGCTGTATATTTCTTTTAATTAGTTTATGCACAGTGCATTTGCATGGGAAGCTGCACAGCGTGTGGACAGACTTAATTAGGAGAACAATACGTTCCCTCTTAAGATAATGACTTGAGGATTATGAAAATTATTATTCCAGATCCATCCATGGGTCATTTGAGGTTCAGTATCCAGCGAACTTTTAAAATGCATTGAGGTCAGCAGTTTGGATACTGTCAGTAAAGTCACTTGATTTTACTGTTGCTTAAATGATTAATTATGAACAGCAGCTGCAGGCATCCCCCAAGTTACACAATAGGCTGAGGACTTGCTGCATTTCACATATGCCATCAGCTCTGGAGAGACAGATGTGCTGAACGGGTTTGTAAGATCCACCATAGTCATCTTCCAGCAAAGTCTCCTTGTGAGCTCTTTCCTCATCACTTCCTTTCACCCATCCTTTGCCTTTTTTTTGTCTTTGCTGGCTGAGAAGGCAAGAAATTTCTGTCTTTGCAACAATATTCGTAGCTGGAGAAGCAAGACAATTAAGTGAGAGTTTTAGGACATGTCAATAGCCCACATAAATAAGACACCACATGCCCCATTTTAGAGCAAAGCACCATAGACAACTGAGCTGGAGACCTCACCTAAGTGCATCTCAGCTTTAACTCATAGAGTTTGATGGGTCTCAAAAGATCCATTTTTTTCTGCCTCTCTCCAAAGTCTAATCCACTCTTAGGAAAGCATGATCATTTCAATGTTCCTGCATCTTGTCATGACAGACAGGAAAAGAGTCATCTTTGAAAGAGCTTCCACAGGGACTGTATTTCACAACCAATGCAGTTCTGGAGGGATGAGGACAGGACATCTTCAGCTGTGCCTCCCTCACTTTGATTTAGGACAGGTGACTGAAAAATGATATTTCACATCTGGGTGGTTGAGCAGAGGTGTGTTTGAAGGAGAAAAAATAGAGAGAGAGAGAGAGAGTGGAATAAAAATTCAGAGAATCAGTTTGTGTATTTGGCAAAAATCAGGCCAGTTATTAAGTCCCTCACAGTCTTCTCCAAAACTTCAAATGAAGAAAAAGAATGAGATGGCATCTCTAAGCTCACATAGGCAAAAGGAGAAAGCTGTGACCGGTCTCAACAGATCCCTGCATGTGGCCATCCCACATGGCCATCCCTGGGATTTTTGCCAGGGGTGGGTTTCCAGAAGGGAAGATGCACACTTCCATCCTAAATTGCTCAGGTATTTGTCAAGCAAAGTTAGAGATCCTTTTTAAGAACTGGAGCTGTGCTGCAAAGGGCAACAAAGAGGCTCTCAGGAGCTCGTGAAAAATTTTCTTTACAAGAATACACCTAAAACTGCTGATGCTTGTGTCCCTTTCTGTCCCTCTATGGGAAATCAGCAACAGTAGTGTGCAAGGGAGCTGAGCTCCTGGAGAGGACAGCCTGGTGATAACAGCTGACATGGTTGGTACAGCAAGACACAAGCTGTACCAAGCTTGTGCTCACATCCACAGCACAAATCCCAGGGAATGGCTCAGCAGCAGGTCCATCCCGTCAGACTTATGGCCAGAGTGCCCCACAAAGTCCAGCTACTATGGAAATGAGGAGCTGGGGAAAGAAAATAAAAGCACTATTAATAACAGGATGAGGGGGGAACAGTTTCTCAGCTCTGCAGGGTCAGTAGACACAGTTTGTGAGCATTACCCATTACTCAACCTCTGCTGGTGATAACATGGCACCCAAAGCATGCTAGGCACTGTACAGAGCAAACAAAGATGTCCCTTCCCCAAAGAGATTAAAATCTAATTCTGATTTTACAGTCATATTTCAAAAGCACAGTGAGATCAAAGCCCTGCTCTCCTCCCTCAGGCAGTCATTCTCTCTGGTGGAACATATCTCGATTCATAAATCAGAGAAGCAGCATGTCTCTGAATACTGCCATTCAAGACACAGAACAGAGATGCCAAAGGTAGTTCTAATATCATGTTAGTGCTGAGGAGAGTAATCCGGGGTGCAAGAGAAGGGAAACATACAGCAATTATTATTTTTCCATTACCAAAGCAGATGCTTGTCTGGCAGCAGCACAGACAGCAGTAACAGGACATGACAATACACCATGACACTCTAGAACAGAAAATGTAAAAAAGAGCTCGTTTTAGGGAATGAGACTTCAGGAGATGGTCTGAAAATACCTTAAAAATTGAGACAGAGTAACAGTCATTTGGGAAAGGATACTGATTTAGATGAGCAATCCCAAAGGCAAATTCCAATGTTCACTGTTTTCTGATTCATTCACAGATAACACCAGCAGCATCAGGACTTAAGCACACAGGAGTAAAGACAGTTGTCTCCCAAGCACTATCCCCACTGCAGCAACTAAAGGTTTCCCCTCCAGAAAAATCTGCAATTCAAACACTAAATTTGCCCCTGAACCGCTTAATCTGCAAGCTCCAGTGATCTCCCTGCAACGGGGTGCACAGGCAACAGATGTTCAGAAACCGAGCTGGCAGTTTGCACACCTGAACGTGTGACTGGGAGAAAGACAGAAAGGATGCACATTGCCTGGGAACATCTGATAACGCTGTGCCCTTCAGAGCCTGCACAGCGCTGAAGGGGCAGGAGTGAGGCTTAGAAATAACCAGAAGCTTTCTTCTTCCGTGAGTTACTCCTGCTTCAAGGAGCTGCAGCTTTGATTATTAACTGGGCTAGTCAGCTAGATATTTAAATGATTCCCAAAAGTCATTAAGAGCCCAATCAGATATGCAGTGCTTGACTCTAGCACAGGAATGCAGAGAGGGAATTATTTGCATAAACTATGCTTTAGAGAAAACCTCAGTGTATTTTATATTTCAGGGTATGGGGGAATCTGATTTAACTGAGTTAAAGTGAAGAAAAAGAAGCTTAAGCAATTTAAGGGACCATATTAAACATGGAAGAGAGGAAAAAATATAAAATAAAAACATCAGCTACCTCAGGGATTAGTAATAACAGAACACAATGTCAAAGCGCTCTTCCTCTCTATTCTCTAAGCAACAGGCAGCTCCTTTAGATTTCATCTGACTTTTAGGAGAGAAAATTTAGCCTTGAAATCAAAGCACTGCCAAAAGATGCATGTTTGATCAGAAGATCTCATAACCCTTCTATCCTCTGTCCCAGACTGACATCATAGATGTGAGATGATGCAAGAAGTGAAGGGAGAAGCAGACACAGAAAGCTACCTTTTATTAAATGTAGCTTTATACTCACTTGGCCTCCACTCCAGAGCCATGACACAGACTCCCTTCCAGCAAAAACTAAAGGCACATCTTCTGTGGAATTGTATTTATAGGAAACATGGGGTGGCAAGAAACCCACAGAGTTTGGTACCAGAAGACAATACCAGAGCAGAGAACAATACCAGAGTAGGGACCACCTTCAGAGAAAGGCAGAGGGTCACTTAACCTGGCTGCAACTTTTCTGGTGATTTGAAACTCACTTCACACCTGTGCTACACTCAGCCTAGTAGGAAGTTCCTGCCATGTCCTGCATGTAATCCAGCTCCTGGAATAAAGCAGCACGGGGCAATGTGCAGGAGCTCATTCAGAGGAATCATACTCAGTACATTCCATTCTTCCTGCTTTAGGTTAAAATCAGAGCCATGGCAAACAAATCTCTCCCATATCTGCAAAACAAAACCAGATTCAGGGTTACTGGAAAGGTGGACTAAGCTTGGAAAGTGTAACAAAACAAGGAGGTACCATCAAAGTGGTTCTTACAAAGTTCTGGGGAAGACTATCTCTTCAGAATCAAACAGCAATCAGCAACTCCCTTTCTAACCCTGCTTTTCAGGCAGAAAACTTAAGTGTGCTCTCACAAGAAGTCAGTAACCAGGATAACCCAAGGCTGATCACTGAAACTCTTTACACCCATCAGTTCCTCCGTCTCTACAATGGGGGGTTAAAGTATTTTACTTTCTTCCTTCCATCAAGGAATGAGACCTGACATGTTAAACACACTTGTGCCTACAAAGACTTCTTCAGAAAGAAACTGCCATAAGGAGGGCAAAAATGTATTGTTACTGCGATTAGAAACCGAAGTCCTCCTGTGCAGTTATTTAATTAAACCGTAAATACAAATGGATAAGTGACTAATGAGCCAGCTCTACACAGTGTATTTATATTCCTCTGAAAAAGAACAATGCTTAAACTAGTTGCAAATAATAGTCCTCTCTCCCAGCCTGGTTTTCCCTGCAATCAGGAATCAGGCCACACAGTAGTTTGCTGACAAATTGGTTCATGTTATGAAGATAATGAAGGCATCAAATTACTTTGCACTCCTTCCCCCTGGAAGCAGCGAGGCTCTTGCAGAAAGCGATTGCCAGGTTTTCATTTGTGCCTGCATGTGTGTGTCATTTGTGAGCAGACAAGCCCCAGAGGCCTGTCAGCCAAGGCAGGATGGCTCCAGCTGCTGCTTCCTGGCAAACTCCTGGCCCTGCACTGACCTTCTGGCTGTGCACTTGTCAGTGCTGCCAGGGAGGTGACCGTGGCAAAGAGCCACAGCCCCGGAAGGTGTGTTCTTCCTCCTGTGCCCACAGATCTGCTCGAGGCTGTTTTACAAGAGCTTGCATGGGTACCAGAAACATTTAGTGATGTTAGGACAGCTTTTCTCTAGGTCTGATAAACTCTGCTTTCCAGGAACAAAGTCTAAAGCAGCAGATCCAGCAAAGCATTTACCCCAGGAGTTGAGTAAGGTCATCTCCAGAAGAAATAAAGTACTTGCTGGATCATAGCCCTTTTGGACACCAGCACGGAGATTTTCTGCTTCTCTTTCCCATTCTGTGTGGTAAAAGGATGTTTGACTCCTTCTTTGGAGATACTTCCTGAAATTCAGGTGAAGGAGGATAGCAGAGAAGAAAACATTCCCACTATGAGCTGTTATTAATAAATATATAAACTCAGAACAGGTAAGATTTCAGTAAACTGGATCCAAACAGCTTTTTCAAGGCCCTCCAGCCACTATGAGCATCAACAAGCCCAGCAAAGCTCTTTAGTGATCATAACAAATGTGTCAGGCTTTACCCTGCAATTGATTCGCTTTTGGGAACATAAGTTAAGCTTTAAATCTATATTTCATATATAATCAAGCAGCCAAATCAGTCTTTTGATATAGAACCCAGACCAGACACTGTGTCTTTATCTCAGAAAACAGGAGGGCCAACAAAGCTACAGCCGGGGAAGTGACAGTTCTTCATTATTATCCTCCCTGATCGTGCCCATCTTCTCATCTCCCCTATCAAATTTCTGGGCCTTTTTGATAAAAAATAATTTAAGAGTGCGCTCTGCAGGAAGCACATGAAGGTTATGGATTGAGCAATGCCTGGGAACCTCTCTTTAAAAGAAAAAGGGCCCGAGAATGGAAGCTACATACGAACCATGCCACGGCCTGGGAATAATGCTGGAGTCAGACACTCCAGGAGAGCTCTCCGTCCTTCATGGTCACCAGCATCACCTTCTGCTGCCAGAACCCAAATGAGGAAGGGTTCTTAAGCCTCACTGCCTTTGTTGGCCTTGCTCATTTTCTTCCCTGTCTCTTCCTCCTGTATTGCAAGCTTCCTAAAACAATCCCCTTCCTCACTGTTGGGGTAGGCAGGAGAACACTGCTCTTCATCTGTTTCTTATGAAAAAAAACTTAGTTTAGATTGGACTTGTTTATATTTATATATCTTATATTTATATCTTCAGCAAAGCAATTTTCCCTGGGTTTTTCNGTTCTTTTTTTTTTTTTAACCTCTTCACACAGTAGTTCTCTCCTCCTTTGCTGAGGTTAGTTTCATGTTAGAAGTTTGGTGGCAATTCCAGCTTCAGGGATTGCCTTCTGACTGCCTCTGCCCTGCAAATGTGCAATCCCTTCCATGTGCTGCTGTAATAGTCCATGACATCAGCTTATTGAGGGAACTGCTCCACTGGAGCACAGGACACACAACAGAAGGATTTTTCTTTTTCTCCTGCAGTCAGATCAGTTTCCTGAGATATTTGACTGCACTGCCTTACAAAACCACATGGTCACCATCAAGGGGGTGGCTGCTGCAGGCTGGGAATGCCCCCAGACCATGATGGGAATGAGAGTTCTTCAGATGAAAGCAGGGCTTGCCTTCTCTGGCTCATGCCTCACTTCATTCTTCTGCAAGTGAACTGGAGGGTAGTGTCTTCAGGTCAGCAATTACATTTAATTATAAAGAGCTTATAAAACACAGTTATTTTGATAAATCTAGGTTTTTCCTTTAGATGTCCCTCGTGGGACATCTCAGATTTAAGCTTCCCACAAGGATCAAAGAAATCTGAGGATTTGGTTTAGATGCATTTCATATCCAGCTACAGAAGTGACAAAGGATTCCACCCATGTATGAAAGATAAAATGGATTTATGTTCAAATTCACTGTTCAGCCTTCTGTGAATGCTCCACAAATCAACGTGTTTTTCACTTGCACAAATAACCCACAAATCAACATGCAACAGGAAATTTAGTGTTGAGGCTGGCACCTCCATCCATAATTCGTGCTGTCAAGGGGGAAGAATAGGAGGAAAAGACCTAAAGGGCATATTTTGTGTATCTGTAAAAAATTGGACAGAAGGTTCTGCCAGTCATTCACAACCTTATTCCACAAGGACCGCATCTCTGTTACAGACCAACACACTACAGCACTCTTGTTCAATGGGCTGCATTCACAGATGCCAGTCCCTGAAAACCAGATCCACAGAAAGACAGATTTCTGAGCTTATCTGTTACCTCTTGTGCCAATTTCCCACCACTGCAATTTGCTTACAGGCCAGCACTTAAAACTGTGTTACTTTACAAGCTTTTTACCTGAGAATAATTATGCAGCACTGGAGTTAGCACTTTGCCTCCAGATACCAGGTGTCCACACCTTTCCCCTGTGTTTCAGTGTCCCACCACGAAGCTATAAGAATAAAGTCTTTTTTCCCTCTATGAGAAATAGTTTAATTCCAGATTATTATGTTGCAGAGGAACTACATTACAATTTGAGCTTTGCCAGATTCTTTAGTTAAAGAATTTCACAAGATGTGACAATTTCAGCACTTCCTATGCCCAGAGCAAAACTTCCTGATATTCACAAAGGAATGGAGTTTGCTTGGCTGTTGAAGGTTTTCACAGGTTTTTGATTTGTTTTGGGTTTTTTGAACATATTTTTCAGCTCTGCCTTGAAGTGCCTTGGAGAGGGGTAGTTTGGCTGATGGCTAACACCTGTGAGAGGGTGGTGGCTCTGAGATTTTTCCAGTTCAACCCAAACAGTTTTCTAAAGGATATAAGCCATGATGATCACAAATGTATGGAGTCAATTAGCAATGTACAATTTTCTCAAGTGAGCTGGGATTTGGGGAATCTCCATTTTTAGGTTACCAACTTCAAACATTTTAAAATAACCTATTGCTTAAAAAGGGCTATTTTATGGCACCCTCTGAAAGGCACCCCATGCAAAGAACCTAAAAACAGACCAAGTACCCCAAATCCCTAAGAATTGCTCACAATCTAAGAACTATTAGAGGGAAGATTTTGGTTTCTTTTTGAAATAGGTAGTACTTATGGCACATATATTTGTATTTCCAATGATTCTACACATCCACTCAATGCACTTCCATCCTGTCCCTGGAAGATATTTCATTTTTCCAGGCCCTGCAGCTTCCCCACTGCACTAGTGCTATTTTAGGTCAGATATATGCATGAAAAAGTCTGTCAAGTTCTTGGGAGCAACACACTGCAAAAACACCTCAGTGAGCCCAACAGGGGCTATTACCATATAAAACTATGAAATTCACTTCAGCTGAAAATTGAAAAGCTTAACCCTGACGTTTTCAACAGCAAATCAGACAGGGGAAACAAACAAACAAAACCAAAAATTACTTGATTTTGCTGTTTACACATAACCAGCACAGGACTGCTCTGCACATGCTTTGTTGGAGACTTTCTGAAAGAGCCAAGCACTCAAAACCATTATACATTGCATTTAGTCCAGCATTAATTCCACTCCTACGTGGATGATTAAAAAGTACAAAGGCCATATAATTAGCACCTCATGTCATGCCTTATAACTTGCACTCATCATCGGGTAGCAACCAGACAGAGCCACAAATGTGCATACACGTGTACCCACAGAGGCAGACAGCCACCGCCCCAGGAACACGAGTTCCTCCTATGCAATTATAGCTGGGTGCCCCCTAATTCTGATCTCTTGAGCATTTAATGCGTTTGCTCTGGGGTCTACACAATCCTGCTCTAATTTTGCCAGGGGCCTTTGTATCAAAGGCCTGAGCTGTGTGAAAGGTGATTTAGCAGAGATGGTGTCGGTGATTATTTTCAAAGGAACTGCTGCAGCCCCACCACGAGGGACACTGCAACCTCCAGATAGGGGGCCCTTATCATATTTTCTATTCTCAGATAAGATTATGTTTCCTTTTTTCATCCTCCTTCCTGAATCTTCTTGATAACAATTGGGGGCCAGTTTAATCACGGAGGTTGAAACAACCAAAAGCTTTCCTAGGGTAGTGGTGAGGAGGGCAGGGAACAGGGCCAGGTGGGTGGGGAGGAGGGAGAAACCTCACTGGTCAGAAAAGTTGGGCAAGAGCGACTAAGAAATAAAGCCAGCAGAAACGGGGTTATTTCAAAGGGAACAGCTGTTAAACTGCAACCAAACAAAAGCACATGCAGCCAATGTTCTTGTGGTTGCCTGTCAAAAACAAAAACAAAAGGAGTTGTTCATGCGCCCATTCTGTGGTCTAAACAAATTAGAGTGAAAACTGGACCAGGACAGGGAGATGGATGACCTCAAAACAATGGGGACAGGCCCTTTGTGGAACAGCCCTTTCTGCTGTTGGTAGGGAGTTTCAAAACACTAATAATATCTTTGTGATAAGATGAATCACTTGGGCATGATGTGAATTGGTTCCAGGGAGCTGATCCTGACCCCTCATGTTTGAGTCTACTTGAAATGTGCAGAAACAGAAAAGGGAGTGCCTTGTGTTACTGCCCCAAAAAAGGACTCAGACATGGTGTTGGAGGGGTGCAAGAAACTGTACCTCTGGCCAAGACTGCCCATTCTAGAACAACACAGTAATGTTACAGCATGGTGAATTCCCTGGCATATGTTCCAGATCACATCAGTCAGTACTTGAATGAGACTTTCTAAGAAACACCAGACTGAGGTACTCCACAATAACATCATGTCCTCCAAGTCCATTCTGAATCAGCACTTTGAATGTTGCATCAGAAGGTGCCAGGCTTAGAGGGTGGCAGTTAAAGGGCAAGAGGTGGGATGGGGAGATAACATATTTCAGATGGGTTATAAATCAGAACTGTTCATCGCCTGTTGCTGTTAAGCACCACCCCCCCCATCTTTCTCCGTTGCAAAAAAACTGAAAAATCCCATTCTGCCTTGGCAGCATTACTCCCAAACAACCCCTCAATCACCAATGTCTGTTGTGTCAGTGCTAATGTCCCCACATGCCAAACCACAGGGGACTGTTGGCCCATCTCTGTGCAAAAGGAAACCGTTCCATCCTTATGGACTGTTTGCAGTAAGAGACAAAGTGCATCTAAGATGCCAAAAAAACTCTTAAAAGCATGTCCTGATTTCCTGAGTTTGGAATCACTCCCTGGTGGCAGCCTGGAGATGACAAAACCATTGAGACATTGCCACCCCAATATGACACTGGCAGGGAATGGGCCAGCAAGAGCTATTCTGGCCCTGATTCCTACTCAGACTTAATAAAAATATCTGCATTTCCAACTGCAACGTTTGGAGGCACCTAGACCTGCCTAGGGGTCAGATCACACATGAAGTTCCCAGACACCAGCACTGGTTCATGATGTCCATACTTCAGTCAAGAAGGGCTGGGTTTCAAGTGCCCATTGTCCTGCTTTTTGGCCACTCATGCCGAAGGTATGTTCTTACCTGAGCCTGGCTTTTGAGGCTGGAAACAAGCCACAGACCTGCCTTCTTCCGGTGACAACCAGTCCCAGCTGAACCACCAGAGCAGAGCACTTGTCCTCGAAGATACTCACATGCAGAGTTCAAAGCCAGGCCTGTCTGACTGCAAGGCAGCGGATGGCAGCTTACCACAGAGTTCCTGGTAATAAAGTCTATTTGAAGACTCTCAGTGAAAAGTGTGTTCCTAATAGAGGATAACATTTCATGGTCATTATGCGATACACTTAACTTTAAAAGGAACAAAAATGCTGAGAAAGTCATTTTCTGAAAAGGGCTCTCGGATTTCATTACTATGGGTCAAGTGCCTGGGGAGAAGAATTAAAGAAAAACACGAACTTGTGCACAAATTAATTAAAGATATTTCCACTAATAAATTGTCCCCATATCCCAAGGCAGAGCCTTCAGTTTGTGAAATGTGGTAATATTCAAGTTGTGGTTTTCTCCACCAGGCAAGCGGTTCAGCAACATTTAAAATCAAATGGACAGAACTCGGGATGTGGAGTTTGGGAATGGGACAGGGTTGCTTTCTACTTCAGCCCATATGAAATTTATGGTATTTGAGTGCATTACTAAGAAAAATAAAAAATGCATTGTTATCCCCCAAGACCCCAAAACTGTGATGACCTTTAAAATTCTTATTTGCCTTGATGCAGTCAATTTCTCCAAATAAGAACCACTCCTCCACATTCTTCCACCAAAATTGTGAAGGACTGTTCTTTTTGATGCAAAAACAGTGCCAGTTGCTGTAATATGAGGAAATCTGAGCACAAGGAAAAAGAAAACAAAAATCCCAGAAGGAGAAACAGAATTCATTGTCAGCAGCTTTGAGGAGTGGGCCTGACACAGCTCAGTGTTAATGACTCCCCTCCAGCCACAGGAGTAGCTGCCATGAGAAGGACTATATTTAAGCAGGTAAGAGCAGCAATGGGGTGACAGCTGAGTACCTGGTCTACACTGTTTGCAATACATGGCCAAACTCTTGGGACATCTTGAGAGGCTTAAAAATACTTGAGTTGACTTTGGGGGCAAGGCATCTCCAGCTGAAGGTCCTGGGCTGTGCTGAAGCCAGAATGCATCACTGCATGGAAATTGTTGGCTTGTAAGGTGGCTCACACAAGGGTTAACAGCTGCATGCTCGGGCCTGTCTTCTTATTGTTCCCTGTAACAACTAAAGAAAACTGAAGCTGAACTTAATTTTCTTTTATTCCTTTGATACTCTCCCATTTTGTGGTGTTTTTCATTTGGAGGAAAGGCAGGTGGGAAGATTTGCAATCATTTTGCAGTCCATCTTCTGCAAAGACTACCACTGTCTTAGACAGCTACTGGTCTACTGACAGATGGGAAGAATTCACTCTCCAAAGAAGATAATCGACAAATCAAAAGAATGAATTTCCCAGATACAGAAATACAGCTAAATATTCCCGGTCTAAGAGCTGGGATAGTTTGTTTGGTTTGTATTGACCTGATCTCATTTGAACATCCCTGTTCTCACACTGATCAGGGGCTGAGACGGAAGGAAACAGCTTCAAGCTTCTCTTTTCCTTTATTTTTTTTCCCCCCCTCTCCCTCCCTACCACTTAAATTTCACAGGCACCTGAATCTGATCACAACTTCCTCTGTCCAGTGTAAAGTTTAGTCTGAGAGAGTGCACATACCACAATACATTGGGATAATATTAATGTATAGTATTTGAAGCCCCAGGGCCTGTATGTTTCATTAATTTCCTCCCCATTAAAGTAAAATGAGGATATCCTGTAGAGAATTGCAGTGAACCATTCGGACTGTGAAACTCGTCCTGACCCTGCTAAGAAAAACAGACAGAAGAGGAAAGAGCAGCTGATCGCAATATACAGCCACCCAAACGAAACACAGGGGTTCCTTGCTCAGCCCTCTCTGCGCTACTACGGAGCAAATATTTAGCTTAACAGGATGTGAAGAGCTGGTCAGCAAGCATTAAAAAAATACGCACTGATTTTTATTTGTTTAAAATGCGAAACATTTCCCCTACATTCTTTGCAGTGCATTAACCTCAGGCGCAATTTCCACTCTGGGATTGAGCAAGCCAGGGACCTGGGTTGCACACGGATAATTCAGATTACTGCATCTGTTTGTGTGTGGTTGGGGCAAGCATACCGATCCTTTCTCATTAACCCAGTGCATCCAAGCTCTGCCAAACCCTCGAGGGCTGGCATCTAAAGAAAGCAACTCTCCCAACCCAACTGGCCATTGCGGTGGTTGATGCCAGACTGTGAATGGCTCTGTCAGTTTTAGGACAGATCCAGCAGAGCTCAAGGCCTTCCAAAGCACAATGACATACCACTTCCTCTCTGTCTTACCATCTTGGTTTTGTTCCTCACTAGACCCCTCTGACACCCTCTATCCAGTAACCTCAGTCCTCATGCCCCACCACAGCTCACCTTTCCCCCAATTCACTCAGGAATGATTAGAGGAGAAAACTTTCCACTTTAGATTTTAGCACAGGTATAAGCACATGGATTTTATAAGCAGATACGGTTTCTTTGCAGAGTACAAGGGTAACCATTCAGACAGTTCAAGTTCTACCAGTTCTCTTTTTTCAGCTGTTTCAGCCAGCACTGCCCTAATGCCTGAGCTCCACTACTCCATGGCAGCCAGCGTGACCAGCAAGGTAGGAGGCAGAGCTGTAACCTCTCTGAATATCCCTGAACAAGTGAAGAGACACAAACAGAGCTTTCTGCCTTCATTCTTTGGCAGGCATCTACCTTGCTCTGCAGGTTTTCCTATTTGTCCAGCAATCTTTAAGTCATGCCTGAAGTGATCCCCAGGAAGGCAGGGTGAAGCATGTGGAGCCTGGGAACCAGCCCTGCTCAGGATACCTGCCACACACTGCACAGCCAAGAAGGAACTTGCACACAAACTTGCAGTTGTTCTGGGAAACCAAGCACCCAGATTGGTCTAAATTACTTTCCGCTGACACGAGACATGCTTCAAAAACACAGCTGGGAAATGAATTTCCTCTCTGTAGCCCCTTTAACACCAATCCTTTGAAGACATAATTTCAGTCCCAAGTAATGGCATTGCCCGGGTCCCGAGGCTGCAGGTTAAAAAGCCTGTTTTGGAGGTAGTGTGTGTCCTGCCCTGAGGGCAAGTGGCAGTTTGAATTACCCTGCACCAGCCACTCTGGATTGCTAACAGACCTGCATGGCCACGTTGTAGAGGATGCCCTGCCTATGCCTGGGAGCACTGGGGGTTTGCGATGGATGGTATGGGGTGAACCCAGATATGGGCGAACCTCAGCAGGACTGAACCTCAGAAGCCCTCCTTATGAAAAGAATAACTAAAATTCCACTCCATGCTTCTGCATTGTGGTACAGTCCCAGGGAACTTGACCTCTACAACAAAGCCCTAACTCCGACAGTCTTTAATTGCAAAACCCATTGCCAATGCAGCCCCCACACCAGAGGTTCACAAGAAATATACATTTTTACTTGCTTGAACATTAAAAGTAAAGCTCATTCCAGATAAAGCCTCATTCCCTTGTTTTCCAAGCTCCAGTAGCCACTTAGTTCTCAGCTTCCTTCCAGCATATTCTTTCATTTCACAGATGCCCTTTACCAGCAACTTCCTTCCTTCTTCTACCCCAGAAGCACCTTTCTTTTACCCATTGCCCAGTACACAATTCAAATGCTTCCTTAAATTAGAGGTGGGTCTGAAGAATGAAAGTCAGATGCAGATGTTAAGATGTTCCTGAGCCATTTGGCTTCCCAGGCAGTCATTTGGGCCTGTCTCTGCTTCCAATGCCCTAAACTGCATGAAGAATTTGGCCTCTGGGCATTGCAGGAATGCATATAATAATAAATCACAAAAGACTCCAAGCACCATGTACATGCCAGTGATCCCTTTGCACCATTTAGTCTTGAAACAAGGATGTTTCTACTCATATTAGCTAGTAAAGTGCCAAGCCCCCATTTGAGACTACACATCATTTTCCCATTCTGCACAGACCTATGCCTGCAGCCAGCTCTCATCAGGGTGGGAGTGGGGGGTGAGGGAGACAACATAATCATGATATAATATGCAATAGTCTGATGATTACTACTATTTCTTAATAAAAAAGCATATATTAAAAAAAAAAAAAGGAAACCACACTAAAAAAACACAGCCCCCAGCTCATGATTTGAATAAGGAGGAGGGAAGAAGGTGTGTGGGGGAAATTGTCTTAATTAAAATTCTCTCTTTCATCCTGGTAATTACATTCAAACAGGAGACAGCAGCAGCAATGCTGTTTGTCACTGTGCCAAAAAACGAAATTGATTTGATCACCGGGACATCGTGTTGCATAAAATAAAATTCTTAAAAATCTGTCAGCATTTCTTTTTTTTCCATGAATTGTAATTACTTCTAGAACACTGCAAGGAAGGGTGAAAACAGAGAGAAAAGAGAAGAGGAGGAAGAAGGAGACCCAGTGGCAGATAATATGCCAGTAATGATGGAAACACCTGTAAGCCAGCAGAGATCTAGCAGCTATCAGCTCTGGCTGCATTCCATATCCATTAGCTACAAGAGGCTGCTTGGGCTCCAGGAAAGGAGGGTGTTAGCTCTGACAACTGGTGAAAAGCTGATGAAAACGTACCAAAGGGGCAGTCACTGCGCTGCCATTTGATAAAGAAGGGGGAGGAGGTGGGGGGAAGAGAGAGAGGAAAGGGAGAAGGGGAAAAAAAAAAAAGCCAGGAGTAAATCAGTCTAATTAATGGCTTTGCTCATTTATCAGGGGCAAATGCTAATTATTCTTTTTAATCACTTTTCTGCCACAGTTGCTCATTCTCTCTGATTTTTTTTTTTCCCCTGCCAGCTCTGCTTAGTGAGAGAGTCTGGAGAAAAGCAATCCAAACCTCAGGCTTATAAATAAGGAAAGCACAAGAGAAAATGAAAGAATGGATAAAATCATTCCGTGAAATCCTACCAAGTTTGTCTCTATGTATAAACTCCCAGTGCCCTTGCTGGTCTCCTACCTCCCGTCATGACCTACAGACTAAAAATCAAAATGAAGAGCAGTCCTTGACAGGGGCTAAAAGATCCCACAGACAGCTTTTAAAGCCAACCCTCCAAACCCTGAACGGCTGCTCACATAAAGTATGTTTCTGTCCTTTATTATTCACCAACGCCTGCATTTGTTCATGCCAGTTTGTAGGAAGCAACTCTCTACTGGTAAACCCAAGAGCTTCTGTGTGTACCAGTGTTTAACTTTCCCTTCTCTTGTTTTATCCATGACATGCAGGGCAGGGCTCTCAAAAGCAGTGAGCAATGACGGTTGCACATTTCCAGACACTTCAAGAGCCTGGCTTTGAGAAGGCAAGGAACACACAACCTTCTCAAAGCTCTTCAAGCTGGTTACCCAAAAGAGCAACTAACTACTGCCATAAATTGTGTTCTCATTCATCAAGTGGTGAGCAGAAATGTGGGGTTTGGTGACCAAATAGACCATAAACACAGGGACAGTCTGAAATGAACCCACAGACTTAAAACAATTCAATAAAACCACCCAGCAAATTGTCAAAAGAAGCAAAACCAAAAGCCTGCATACAGAAGCACAAGCGAGTTTGCAAATGAATCTCAAGAGAACAAGGTTCCATTCAAGGCTGTTTGGACTAAGATGTGATGACCATCCACAAAGAGACAAAGATGAAACATGACTGTTAGACATGACAGACAGTATTTGGGAGCACATGTGAGCAGTGCTGCTCTACCAACACAGCTGAGACATGAGATCCTGGTTTTCCTCACCTTTACTTTGCAGAAGAAAACAAGTTACTCACCCCACTGAGCCAGGAGAATCTGTCTAACCTCCCCTCCCATACAGTACCCATGGCAGCAGAAGCAGGAGGACACAGGTGAGCTGTAAGAGCAAACAGTCAGCTGAGCAGCTTTCTTCAGTCACAGTTTAAAGGTCTCCAATAAGAATTTAATTCAACAATTCTGTTACTGCATAGTGAATCCCCTGAGTACTAGATGTGTGTCTTGATAGCTGCTAAACCTCAGTAAACAAGTCTTTAATCATCCATTGGTAATTAATTAGCAAACAAGAACTAATTGCAACTAGATAGCTTCTTAGATTCAAGACAATTGTCCTATGTTAATTAAATACAGAGGTCTGTGAGTTACACAAATATGTTCTAAGCAACATACATGCAGATGTCTAAAATGCATTTGGTTCCTAATGAACCAAACCCCATGAAAATTGTCCAAAGAAAGCACATTTCACAGTGGTGCAAATACTGGCACCTGTGACAGGTGCTCACAAACACTGATACACTCACCCAGCTAAGAATAGGAACACCACAACCAGGGGTAAGCAAGCTCAGGAGATAGGTAGGCCCGGAGCCTAACACTTGGTGAAAGGATGAAATAAAAAAAATTATAAATACATGAAGAATTTGTGCTCTACTGCACTTGTAGTCTGTTCCATATAAAATTACTCCTTGAAAAGTTGTTTGCCTAACTTCCATGCCTGTCAGGCTTCTGTCACCAATTTTGACAAGAACCAAAGATCTTACCCTGTAAGTCTCACTTCCAGGCCTGACTTCTCCTTCCAGCTCCCTGTCACTACTACTTGCATCACTCAGGTGGCTGAGGCTGCAGCCTAGGGGTTCATGGACAGGAAGAGACAAGAAAAAACAGATGACTTCTCATTGAAGAGGTATAAAAGAGAGATATGAAGCCAGGTAGATAAAATTCAACAATTGTGTTGTAAGCACACAACTGAAAAACAGCAAGCAAGTGATCTGTGATCAAGTCACAGAGGCTGCAGCTCTTCACTGTGGGGAGACTGTGCCCTGGCTTTCCCAGACACTGCACTACACACAGTTGCAAGATAATTTCATCCAAATGGGCAAATATGCAAAACAGACCATCCAAAGGGCTTGAGCTGAAATGCATTAATAACTATGACATCCCAGACTCCCCCTGTGCATCTCAACCAACAGAACTTTGCTGCCCAAACTCCTCCAATTGGCTGGCACGCAACTCCTTTCTCATGTCAGAGGATAGGGGAGGCAAAATCTATGCTGCATCACAACCTCTTATCTGTTCACATTTACACACTCAACAAGAGCTGGACTTGAACAGAAGTGGAGGGATGGAAGGTGAGATTTTTCATCTCAACTGGCAGATTTCATCTCACTCAGCAGCCTCTTAGCTAAGTAGTGCCCTTTTCAGGATCCCATGTCCCCCTGAAAAACATGCATGGAGTGTGTGTTTACAAACACACCAGTTGTGTGTGCATGTCAAATGCCCACAGACAGACAGCATGTGAGGAGACAGATTTAAACAAAAAACACGTCTTTTCCCATATGCTGTATGTTCTTGTGGTCTTTTCATTTCATTCTGCTTTATCTATCAAAAATATATTAACCCAAAAGCCTGTTTCCATCAGAGTCTCGATTCCATGAACATTTAAAGATAAGCCTTATCTTATTAGTAGTGCATTAACAACAGAAATCTAAAGGGCTACTGTCAATCATCTCCTCCTCTCTTTTTCCTCTCTCCTCAAAACAGCTTTGCAGAGCACAACTGGGACCTTGCAGGGGTTCTGGCAGACACAAGTACACACAAACACCAACAAGCACAAAAACACCACCCTTGCCCTGATTGAAAGGACCATGGAGAGATCTGAGGGCCAAGCATGCACACACGGAAATGGAAAGAGAGCAGCACCAGGCAGCACCCAGCCAAACAAGGAAGGAGCCCACATGAATTTCTACAGACATGTACCTTCATGCAGAATCTGATGGCAGATGATCTCAAAGCAATTTTCAAGAAGTTTGCACAAGAGAGATGAATCACTCAAAAAATCCAAGGTCATAGAGGTCATCTGCATTTCTAATTCCATTTTGTTACAACAACAGGGGTTTTTATTTCCCCTGCCATCTTTAACTACTACTTTCTCCTGGTATCTCACCCTCCCCACATCATGTGTGTAAATTTTAAATGGTTCCTATCAGGACATTTGCATCAATCTCAGACAGCATCCAAATGTCTTGGCAGAGATGCCTGTTTAAGCTTTTAAAATTAAAAGGTTCTAGGTTAAGTATGGAAAGCACCAATAATGTTCTACAGTGATCTTCTCGAGCACAGTAAACTCTGCAGTGGACTGCAATTCCATGCCTCTGGGGCAATTAAAATATCCACCTTAATTTTGCAGCAATGTGTTTTCCTCCCCTTGCATTATTTTTTACTTTCTAATTAGAAGTTTTAATTCTGCAATGAGTGTTACTAAGAGCCTGAGCCAAAAATAACACTGCCTATTCCAAAGGCCTTTTGAATAGCTTTTATTTTTAAAAGCCAGAACAAGAGATGATCCAAGAGCGATAAATCTAAGGTTTCTGAAAAGAGCTGAGGATAGCAGGAGGGCAAAGAGACAGCTAGGGATGAACAGCATGCACAATGCAGCTCGTAGTAAAAACAAACTTCTCACAGACAAAACCAACAACTGTACATATATGTCTCTACCAAAGATCTTACTAAGCCTGGTTACACACTAAAACAGTTGTCACTGAGGACTTTCAGGCTCAAAAGCCTGATCCCTGTCACATCAGCAGCCCCTGAACTGGGTTTGCCTGGTGTAGGAGAAAGCACAGACTTCGAAGGTCTTTGCCACGAGGTCTGTCCCCTGAGTAATGTGGGAAAGCGTGTACCCTCCTGTGGTGAAAGGGAGAACTATCCTGGAAACATGGCTCTGGGACACTCAGTCACGTCCCTCAGTAAGATGAGTGCAGTGAAATCACTCCATATGCACTCCATGCACGTTGGATCAGTTTTATCTTCATAGGCTCAGTACCACAGATGTCCAGGACTGCCCAGCACTGCACACAGATGGACCCTGGAACCAGACCACAGCTGCTACAAATGATGCCTCTAGAAGGGTTTCACCACACCTTCTGTTTACACCTTTTTCAGCAAATTTATCTGTTGCATTCCTTCAGTTTCTCAAAACATCTGGTCTTTAGGTAAAAAAATCCTACTGTAGAAGGCTACCACAGAGTAGCAGCAATTAAAACATTACCTTAGGATGGTGCTAGAGTACCCTTTTAGCCTTCCACATCATTCCTATGCATTCACTGCCCTATTATTTAGGTACATATCGTCTTTCCCCATGGAATTCCAGTTTGTAATTTTTCAGAGCATGAGAGTTGCATAGTTGTTGGATTTTCCCATAACAGAGAATCAGCTTCCAAACAGTCCTAAAAAAAAGTGTGAGGTGTTAAGAAGATTCTCACACTTCAGTTGCTTTCTGGCAGAATCAGAGGCAAACTCCAAAGCTGAAGAGCTCCCAGGAGAAGAACTGACAGCTTCTGCCTTTCCTACTACACAAATTTCAGGATGAACACACCTGATTTCAACTATGGCTGCACACAGTCTAACACAGATTCACAGAATCACCCAGATTGGTAAAGATATTGGGAGACCATCAGCATCAACCTCTGCTGAAAGCAAAGTTAGTTCAGACCTGGTTGCTCAGGACTCTATTCAGTTGGGTCTTGGAAAATTTGCAAGAATAGAGATTCCAGAATTTGAAATTATAGCCTAGTCCTACCTACATGACTTTCCAGACTGAAGCACTCTCCTTTCCCTCGAGTGTATCAGGGGAGAGAGACAAGGATAAATTGTGTAAAATAGTTTAACAGGTCACTGCTGCAAAGAAAAAAGCATTTAAGTAATGTTTGTTAGATCACAAACTTGCACTCAGTTAAACTTGCCTACAGCAGCAATCAAGTCACAGCCAGCAGCTCAAAGGAGAATTAAAATCAGGTTATGTCATAAGGATGGTGGGAAAATAGAAGAATGAACTGTAAGTCTTCTAAAAATACTGCATAGGGACACAAAATTTTAACCAGGAAAACACATCAGATGTTTATGCATGTGAGGTGTTTATTTTTCAATCAGGTACATGTGCCCAGATCGTGACAGGATGTTTGAACTGTGCACATCAGGTCTTTCACCCACTGTTTATATGAATGTCACTCACTACCAGGCCTCTGCGGAAGACAAACAGACTGATGAGAGATGTGGACATATCAGAGTTTTGCATTGCTTCCGCCTCCAACTCCGCTCCTGGTGCTATAAGAAACAAAACCTCTTGACCAGAAGCATGTCTGAAAAAACAGGGAAGGGAGAAAAAGCATTGATCACAAACAAGGAGGCAGAGAACGGTGCAAACCAAAGGCATCTACCAAAATGATCTGAAATAGGTAACTCTTGAGACTAGAGCAATTTTTCTGGAGTCTGAAAATGAGACACACAAAGTAGATGAAACTAAGACCAAAAGGACACACTATTCACTTACCTGGCAGAAAACACTCAACACACATGCCAGAGAGACTTGCTAAGGGGACTGCAGGACTGCCAAACCCTTGCTGACATTCAGTTCACTGGACTTCTTCCTCACTCCAACACCTCAGAAGTCTCAGAAGTCACAAAGCCAAGCAGTAGGCTTGGACTTATGCATGCAGGCAGAAGGGCTTAAAGGCTAAAGTTAATCACAAACTATACCAAAAGTGCTTGTATAGTTTTACTGCTTCCCACTCCTATCAGCATGTTCACCAGAAATCCTCACACCCATTTGAGAAACACCTCCAAAAGGTAAAGACCTTAAGCATTCACTGCTATCCCAGGTTAGCCAAAGAGTCCAGAGAGGACTGTGAAATCTCTGAGAATTCTGCACTGAGTTATATATACCAGTAAGGCAAATCCACAAATCCTTTAGCAAGATCTTACACTGCTTCATTCAATGTGCAGCTGCTTTGGATTATTCTTTGGTCCAGTGCAACACCACAGTCAAATTGATGTAAAACATGGGCACAAGCTTTAAGCTAGAAATATCTTTTTGCGGAACCATCCTTGCCCTATTTTTGCAGTGAATTATCCTGAGGTTTCACACACTGTCAGAACTAAAAGACAATATCCAAATGCATTCAGTGGTCTGTGCTCATGTGCTACATCCCCCAGATGTTTTCCCTTCCTTTTCCCCCTCCTCTGCAGGAATACCAGAGTTTACTGTGTATGGGAGGAAAGATTTAGAGACTATTGAACAGGCATCAGAGCATGCCCTACAAATAAGAGATTAAATCCCTGTAATTCAGGGGGAGATGCCCAAATTTTGTTGGAGATCAACCAAAGTCACTCAGGCACACCACAAGTACAGCAACTTGGTTTGGGCCTTCACCTGTATGATGTGGACACACTCTTCCTCCTGAAGTTTGCCATAAAAATCACTCCGACTGTTGTAAAAGTTTAGGGCTACGTCTTCTGAAAATCCCATTCATGGGATATCATCTTTACCTTCAAATGGCAATCAGAATAATTATTCAACCTATGCACCCAACACAGGATGGAAAACTAAGAGCAAAAGTTTACTTGCAGCTTTCATTTCTATGTTCAAGCTTTTAGCGCACGAACTACTGTTATCTAAAGGTCACTCACACTGACTAGAGATTAAGATGAACAAAAGGTAGCTGATATGGAGAACCCACCCTTTGCACACTTTATGACACTTTCCGATTGAAATAACAAGTAAAGGATGGCAGGATTGTGCACAAACCCCCAGCAACCCCAAGACTCCAGTACAACACTACTGTTGTACAACCCCAGCACTCCAGTGCGCTGCTCATGTATCCAGACTGCAAAAGAAAACAGCAGCATTTAGTAACAAAACAAGGCCTTAAGCCTGTGACAAAGAGCAACTTGCTGGCTATCCTGAAGAGCTCTACTGATAAAAACAGTCAGTGGAAAAAAGGGACAGAAATGCAGCAAGAATGGGGTCAAGACAACAACTTGTGCATGGGAGAACCAATGAATTTACCACTCAAATATCTGCAGACTCAGAATGGAAAGACCACTTCCCTTGCATTCTTACTATCATGCATTTCCCTTCAAACTGTGATACCATCAAAGCCCACTGTACTTCCTGTGCAGCAGACTGTCCCTTGGCTGAAGGGTCATCTTTTAAAAAGATGAAAATATCAAATTCTATGTATTTCACATGAATCATCCCAAATCCCATATGTCTGAGATGCAATCTAATCCTGCTGCACCATGGGAACAAAGATACATATACCCTTACTTTCTGCTTTGTGAACAACCACAGCATCAAAGCATCATTTGAGCAGTCACATTTACTACAAGATAATTATACAGGACAGCATAGGCCTGAGCGAAAGGGTAGTACACTGCTGCTTCAGGCATTAATCCATGGGCATGGTTGAAAGGGTAGACACTATAACAGACTATTGTCCTCATCAGCTTTGAGAGTGGTAACTTACCCATGCCATCTCCGAGGTTTTGGAATGAAGATTTCCAGATGCACACACCTCATGTCACCACCTGGGGCCCACATCAGCACCATGCATTATTCCCCATTCCTATAGATGAGCCCCAATCCTCACTTAATGCATAGCACTCCGTGTGTTTCCCACATGGCCCCTGAAAGGCAACCCTGTGTCCCTACTCCTCCTTGGCACAACAGCTGCAGGCCAAGAGCACTGAGTCCCACTTTCAAGCGTTTTGTTTCAGAGTCTCATCATTTCCCATCACGAGCTGGGTGGGGGGAGATAAAGGCCGTCAGTCTGTCTGCAGAACAGGCTGGCTCTGTTTGCCCCATGCCCCAGCGAACAGAGGTTGTCGACTTTTAATGGAGCACTCAGGTTTCCACCGATGCCAGCTGCAGATAGAACAGCCCAGCAGCAAACAAATTCAGGTCCCTGGGGGCCGCTCAGATTCTCCTCTTATTTGTTAGTTTACCTGTAAAATACAGTTGGGCTAATTCTTGCTTGCGTGGTTGCAAGATATGTTTCCCTCCTCTTTGGAGCTACTGGGGGGAAAAACGAGCAAGTGCAGTTAGGCTAATGGAGTAGGAGAGCATTTCCCATGGCCAAGGCAATAAAAGGCATTTCCTGCTGGGGATTGTTTTCTGAACACCCTGTGCAGAGGTGAAGTTGTGCAGCACTTTATAATAACTAAGACCCATTCATTACACACAAAGGTGCAGGAGGCGTCCTAATATCTCCATGTTCAGATGGGCTTAAATCCAATAGTTTCTCATGACATCAGCTGTTGAATTTATTATATGCTTATTACAAGGCCAAGAAAGGAGAAGGAATTATCAGAAAATGTCTTATTTGATTTTTAAATGTTAAAAACATTTTAATCACACCTGAAAGCACTGTGATACTAAAATGGGCCAGAACACTTACCTGCAATTCAAATCCCCATTTATTCCATACATGAAAATGAGCCTGAATGTCTCCTCAGACTCTTTTTAGGATTCATCCTGTCACCAAAGTTCTGTTCAATTCAATTGCAAAATTTCCTGCTTCTTAGTCCCAGAAGACTTACAGGTTGCAATTTAGACAGAAACCACAAGAGAGAAAAGCTGCAGTACTGAAACTGGGTCCAGGCTGGGTTTGGATGCTTGGCACCTGAGTGCTTGATGATAGCTCTGATTCAGGCCTGTGAGCACAGCATACTTAAATCAGATTGTGAAGACAGTCTTGCACATCAAGATTGAAATGCACCTACAGAACTAGGAAAACTTGCATATTACCTGCATACAGTACACTTTGCACCAAAGCAGTCCACATTTCTAAGCATCCACTCACACATTGAAAAAATTTTTTCTCAGAAAAATGGATTCTAGTGAAAACCAAAAATAAACACTTGCCTTGTAACAGTAGGCTCCACACAGGTTCAGTTTGGCAGCTTAAGCCAAATGAAAGCAGAGTGAAAAATTTTGAAAATATCACCTAGAATATAGGTTTAGGTAGCTTGATTTTGAGAAAAACTTTGACAGTTTTTCACAAGACATTTGCATAAGCAAGCTTGGGAAGAGTCACCTAGAGAAACTCATTACAAGCTGAGCATGACACTGTTTGGAGAACATTAAGAGAATAGTTATCAACAGTGCACTGTTTGGGAGGATGTATTAAGCATGGTTCACAGTGATCTGTCCTTGAGCTAGTTTCAGTATTGTCATTAATGATCACGATGACTGGATAGATCAGGTGAGAATCCATATGTTAGAGGAAAGGACTAGAATTTAAGACCCAGCAAACTGGGAAAGTAGTCTGAAAAAATAAGAAGTTGTTTAAGAGGGGACGTTGAAATGTGTAAGTACATAATGAATAACAAAAGCACATATAACAGACCTACAGAGAGGCACCATGATCTGAGCTTGCACGTTAAACTCAAGGCAATAAACTCCTGATTCTTCAAAACCTACAGATGGGGAAGCATAAACAGAAAGATGTCCTGAGACCCTCAAAGTTAAAATCCTGCTTTAATCACTCAGTACCTGTGAGGCCTTAGCTAGAGAACTGCCTGGCTACAAGAAATGCACTTAAGGAAAGACATTGACCATTTGGAGAAGCTCAGGAAGACAGAAATAACCCCAGAACAAGGAAACAGACCCCAAGGGAAGAGACTGTACCAACAAAGAACATTCAGTGCAGAGAAAAGAAGATTGAGAATGGATGTGATACATAAACAGTACATAGAGAGCATTTCAAAGTGAAAAGGAATAGTTTGTTCTCTGTATCACAGTGGATATGGATAAAAAAAATATAAATAGGCTTACATTGCAGCATGAAAGATAAAAGTAAGATACTGGGAGAAAAAACCTGTTCCCCTGCCCTCTCAAACAACTCTAATGAAAGTCTGTGACAGATAGTGACAAAAATCTCTAAAAACAAGTTAGCTGGACAACGGAAAAGAAAAACATGCAGCATACAGATGATCCTTCCTTTGGGTAGGGAAGAGGGACAAGATAAATTTAGGGTTTCCTTCAGGACACATGAATCTCTGTCCTTTCTATATACAATCTAACAGACGATAATTCCTTACTGAAAAGGTGCTGAGAAACACTTCTCTCAAGACATCTTGCTAATGGACAGGACAAAAGAGGGTTTGCTTTCTTAATATTCTTATATTGATTCTAAATTGAACACAGTTGCTCCAAGACTGAACAACTACTTTTAAAACAACAAGTGCTTCTCTTTTGAGCACCACAGCTAAATTCCCATGACAAAGCAAGCCACAGAACTCCAAGATAAAAACTGAGATGTCACAGTGGAAGCTCAGTATACACTACTTTCCATCTGATCTGGTACAATCTTAGACAGACACTATCATATTGTTCTCCAAATCATATATGTAACAGAGCTCCCTCTCTTCACACACCAAAGCCACAAGGAAAGGATGTGCAGGGCTGCTCTGTAACTCGCTGTGCTGTTGCTGACTCTCCCTCCAATAAAGGTTGCACTCCTGTAGTTAAATAAAGGGATTCTCCTACCTCATACAGTGCAGTCACTTACCTGGATTTGTTACTTCAAGCTCAGAGTGACAGAAACTCTGGTACTGCAAGGACAAACAGCGAGATTGGACACAAACAGAAAGACACCTAATTTGCAAGCCAGGAGCCACAGGCTGTTTACAGCAGAGCGTCTCAGCCATAAACATTTAATTAAATCAGCCTTTCTTCAATCATGGCATATTTTCTACATCACTGCTCATTTTCAACTTGTTGCAAAGGCTCTCCTGATGCTCCTTTTTTAAGGCACTGAAATGCTGGACTCGAAGTTACAGTTATGGGCAGAAGGCAGGAGTAGCCAAGTGCAGAATGGTGGCATTGGGTTTGTTCAGCTCCTCCTCAGGGGTTGGCCACCAACATTCATAATATCTGCAAAAGTTCTTCCAGCAAAAACTTGTTGCATTATGCTTTCTCACAGTGATAGCTTAAAGTTCAGATAAATAATGAAAATTTCAGCTTTACTAGTTTAGAACAGAATCTGCTTTCATAATCAGGTGACAAGCTCTAAAACTTGTGTTGATGCCTGATCCAATTTTGTGATCAACTCTGAACTAGGACAGCTCAGCAAAAAGTGGAGATGCTTGGTAACATTCATTATCAACTGTTGATTTGGGTTATTGTACTTCAGTATGGCAAAAACAAAACAAAATGAACAAAAACCCCACCAAAAAACCAAAACACCAAACAAAACCAACAAAAAACACCCAAAAAACCCAAACGAACAAACAAAACACCAAAAAAACCCAAACAAAAACCAAAACAAAAAAACCCAACCAAACAAAACCCAACAGGAATATGCTTCTGGACAATATTAAGATTCCTTCATTTATTTATTTTTTTTGTTTGTTTTTATTTTTTTGTTTTGTTTTTAAGCAACTAGGATAACCTCAGCCATTCCCACTGTTTGGTATAAAAATAACAAGTCCATTAAGTAACTGCACAATCAGCAGAAAATGATAAAATGCCTGATCATTGACAGAATTATTAAATGATTTACACACTAACAGACGTGTGTCTTAACTACAGTCAATTGCCAATGTTATCACTTTCATTAAAACAGAACTTACAAGTTCTCCAGGGAATTACAGGCCAGTGTTAGCTTACTTCAATGCCAGATAAAACCATGAGGCAACAATCAGAACCAGGCTGGTCAATCATCCTGATAAATGTCATTCATTAAGAATCAGCAAAAAGCATAGAATAAACTGGGCACCTCTCTGATACTGGAATTACCCACACAGCTTAAGTCATTGGCTTATCAAAGACATTCTGCAAAAAAAGTAAAGAAAAGGACAGAGGTAAAGTAAGAATCTGTCTTTAACCAAATGAAAGATTAAACAAGTGCTAAAAAACTCTTACTAACTCAGTGTTGTTTTAACTACTGACCCTCCAGAAAGGGAAGAATTATAACTGGACAAGATTTGCAAATAGAAGAAAGTTTATTTAGCTGGCAGGAAGAGGAGGAAGAACTTAGGTACCACCAAAGCTAGGCTGAAATTGAGTATTGTCAAGTGAAACTTAACCACAAAGAATGTATAAACTGAACTACACTGATACATTAACAGAAGACTCCAAGATAAAAGATGTGGGCATCACTGTGAACAGTTCAATAGAACACAGACCCTGCACAGCAGGACTCTGAGGGATAGATACTTAAGAAAAAGGATAGCTAGTATTGAAATTATTAAATACTACTGATAAATCTTCATTTTGAAGAGCATTGATTTACTAAAACCATTAGCAGCATGGAGAGTTTTCTACACCAACAGAGGTTGCAAAGATTTGCACTTCGGAAGACAGATGACATATGATAAACAAATTAGAAGAAAGAAGGAAGGGAAATCATGACTTCTGTTCCATCAGAACATGAAATCAACTCAAAATAGCAAATTATAATTGCAGTTTCTAATTAGCTTGTGGGTTAGAGTGCTACAAGATATCTTGGAAAATGCATTTCAGCAGTTTTTTAAATGATTGTGTATTTCTCTGGCTAACAGAAAAACCCACATATACTCTAAACAGAACAAAAATACGAGTTTTCAGGCTCAAAGGACACAAGATATCCACGAAGTGTGAGGAGTCTGGGGAAACAATTCCCCTAAGTAGGTTTTTCTATAATTACCCATGGCAGAAGTTTTTGTACTTCCCAAGTGCGTGATGCTGGAAACAATAAATGCTAATACTTTAGAATCTATCCCTATCTTCCCTTGAATCTTCTTTCAAGTAGCAGAGAAGAAAAATGAGGTAAGGGAGCCTGAGCAACAAAAAACCGCATCAGCCCGCAAGGCTCCCTCCCACCCAGCGACTCGCTATGCGTGGAGTGTTACAGACAGCTGAGGTCAGCAGAGCAGAGATGAGGAAACCTCTGCAGGCAGCTCTTCATTACCAGGCAGGACTGAAAATGGGAGCTGCAGAAGTGCCAACACAGTAAGTGATCTCCAAAGACAAGGACAGGGAACCTTCCAGCACTGGCAGCACCACAGCAGGAGTAAGTGGACAAAGAGACAAGGCCATGGTGAAACAGTCCAACATTCCCCTACTTATCTTTTGGTTTTGAGACTTTTTCTTTACACTTTATGTATGATCTGTGAATCTTTAGCTCTCCCCTAAACTCAAGCCCCTCAGACAGATGAAGTCTGATCAGGAAGATGAATGCTGCCTACCTCGAGGAACATTTTCTGATGAGCTGACTCAAGCTAAACACACCTGCAGGCAGGAGGGTGCAAGCTAATCCCTGTTGTGCTGCAGCCCTACAGAGACAGCTGATCCTTCTGCAGTTCCAAACTGCCAGTCACAGCTTTAACATCTTAATACACAGCATCCTCTAATTAAAAATTTTAATTAAGGGGGAAAAAAACCCCCCCACACTAACTAGCAAAACTAATGTTGCAAATTAGCAAGACTTATGTACAAATTGAAGGTGGTCTTTTGCTGCTTTTTCATAGATTAATGTTAGTATTTTAAGCAAATATTTGTAGACAAGGTTACAAGTTCAAGTCTGCTCATTTTAGTAGTGGGACACCAGTACCATTTCCTAGACAAGCCTCCTTTGTCAGGGTGAATGGCACACTACAATCCATCTTAGCATCTGCCTTCAGGAGGCAGACGAAACGAAAAATGTACCAAATAGACAAACTCTGTCTGCATTGCCTCAGCAAAAGATGAAATTATCTCAGACTTCCTCTTTTGTCCCATGAAAGAAAGGAAATGTTCTGAAGAGTCTGGACTAACTACCCTCAAGGCCAGCAAGAGCAGACTTGGAAGTGCCTTCACATGGCAGCAAGGGAAACATGGGAAGTGGCAGGAGCTACAGCCTGAAGACTCTGCTCCACCCCTGAGACATCTCATATGTGACAGCAGACAACTCACTGAATTCACTCTCCCACTTCTGAGGGCACACAATTGCGCATGGATTCACTGCACACACACATCAGTGAGCTGTACATAATGTTTTTGAACTACATCATTTGTCAAGGGCAAAAATTGTCAAAAACTGACAGCACTTGGAACTGATAAAATGCTTTGCAAGAGCTTTGCTCAAAAATGATCTTGCAGCAACTTCAGCTTGAAATTACTTATGTTAAAAACCTGTGATTCTTAAACATTTATATACCAACAGAATTACTAAAAAAAAAAAAGTGCTGTTATTACAACAGTTGTAGGTCTCTACAAATACGCTTTAGCCTAAACCTGTGCCTCCCATTCAGTTTTGTGTTCTTGACAGCTCTATTTTCATTCCAATCTGGCAAATATCTGTGCTCTTCCACTGTTCTAAACTCAGATCTCTCCCTGAAACTGCCACGCTTTGCCATGAGATTAAAAAAACCTCAATTTAGAAACTGTATGGAGACCACACTGTCCACTTACATAGTGGGGTTTTAAGCACAGATTAATCTTCACAGTTAATAACAACACCCCCCCCCACACACACACATTGAAGTATAAAAGGATTCACCACAAGGGCATGGATTACTCCTGTCAGAGTGAAGTTAGAGGCACTAAAATATCAGTTTTCACAGAAAACAGTATAAAAGCAGTGGTTCCTACATGTCTGAATGAGAGCCACATACAGCGTAATAAAAGCAATTTTGGAGTCCAAAAAGGATGGACACTCTCTGATTGACATGAATGAGGCCCTTGAGAAATCTAACCAAAACATGAGAAGACTTCATGACTTCCAGTTAAAGGAGAAGAAATTCATCTAAACAGAACATGCTAGAGCTGATAAACAGACTAGATTTCTTAAAGGATCAAAGTAATCAGATCAGTTTACCCAAAATGCGAACACAAGGGTGTCAGCAGGCACCTCAGTCACTACCACAGTTGGCAGTTTAACAGCACTTGATCCAAACCTCAAATTACCTTTTGATTAAGAAACATAGAACAGTCAGGACTGGCAAGGACTCGACAGTCAAAAACAGTGTCGTATTTTTAAGAACAACCTCTGTAAAGCAGCGTAGGGCTCCGATGTACTAAAGATCTTGCAGGATTTTATGATCCTGTTCTAAGAGTTCCTTTCACAGCTGACCCTGAGCTACAAAAAGAGAAGAATTCAACAGGTTCCCTCTCCTGTCATTTACTAGGAAAGCATAAAAATGCGTGTCAGAAACACGTGGCTCTGAGACAAAGATGTCCCATAGAGGACTCACCTTTGACAAGCAATAGTCACCTTGAGGGGGAAGAAGATGATCCAAGTCTTGCAGACCAATTATACCACCTTGGAGAAGCATTCATATCAGACACACAAATAAAGAATCGTAATACTTACCAGGGAAGAAAAAAAAACATTCTACCCTAAACTCTAAGTCCACTAACAACTGGAACTAAAATCAGCACAGTATGCAACAACAGCAGATGGGGGAAAGACTCCATATTCTGACCTTGACAACAGGAAATAAGCAGATCCACTGTACTTTCTCCTCATATACACTCTACAGCAGAGCAACAACTCTGTCAAATGTTGATTTTAACCTATTTTTGCACAGAACAGCAGGAGGATTTGTGAGTAATCCAGAAGACTACCAATATCTTGCTTAAACACAACCTCCCCAAAACTCTGGATTCCTTCTGGATGCCCATCATCTAGCAAAACTGGTCTTACAGACTGCAGTCCTTCTCCCAGGCTTAGCAGGTTACTCTTAAAATATTTCTCTCTATATCCTCAGTAAGTTTGTTTAAAACTCATGTGTTTGTAAACTAAGAGCCTTCCAGCTCACTGTGGATATTAAACTAAAAGAAAAACATAAGAGTTCTTGAAACTGCTAATAAGGCAGCATTCCTCTGCTGCCTTTCATCCTTCATTTCACAATATCCCAGAGCACTTTACAGATGTAAACACAGAGCTGCTCACCTAGCAGTCCTAGGGGGGAAGATGGCTGCTCTAGGACACAACTGCACCACTGCAACTCCCTTTCACTCTGCCACCCCGTGGCTGTTCAATAGCCAAGTAAAGTACCCTCAGCCCAGAAAGAGGGGTCTCCTACATGCCAGGAACGCCACTGGTGCAGATGGCTCATTTTTCCATAGTCAGGTACTTGCAACCAATTAACACAGAATTTAAGAAACAGCTATTTTCAACAAAGCCAGGAACACACCCAGAAAGGACAATGGTACCTCAGGATTTGGTCAACAGATCAGAGTTGATGGGCCTGTCCTAGTCATTAAATGAACTGGAGTTTTTAACAGAAGCTATTCTTTGAGAGATGGGTTGCAAGCCTGATTCAAACCCTTCATTCTCACTTTCAGTGCATACCCCCTTTTTAGGTGGGGAGACTCAGCTTTGATTCCAAGTAAAGGATGCCACCTACTGAATCCTTGCTACCACGAACACAGCTTTGACCCTAATGGCTCCAGACTTCTGGCACAATCATAAGACAGACTGCAGTCCCAAAATAAATTCCAAGAAAAAGGAGAAAACAGGCTTGTAAAAACAAAGCTTTTTTTCCTGTAACCCAAAGTGGTATTACTCACCAAACATCTGCACAGTCGTAATAATTTCTAGTTTTGCAACACTGACAACCTTAGCAGTATTAAAAAAACTCTTTACATCTTTATTCCATTTTGGATTCATTATAATACAGTCTGACAATGTATCCTAGTACAGTACATTCTGCAACATTTAACCCACGTTCCCAGTTGCCGTTCTTAACTTCACGGCTTAATGACACGGAGTCAGTAGATCACAATATGACCCTGTTAATATTTTTTTAATGCCATTTTTACAAATTACAGCATAATGCACTGATTACAAGGATGAAAGGAAAGTCTCCACGTCTGTCTGGAAACCAAATAAAAGAATGTTTGAACATCTGTTCATCCTACAAATGTCTTTAAAAGCTTTGATTTTCCCATAATCATTTTGTTCCACCATTTCACCCTTTTTCAAATGTGTATCCAACAGCCTCAGGACAGCAGCCAGAGATCTGCAGTAATAGCACATTATAATCAAAGTTCTTAGGCACACTTAAGTTCTCCTTTTGGAATTCTATATCGGGAAAAACACAAAACCAAACACCAGTCTTCAACAGATTCCTCTCCAGCTGTCTGCCCTACACAAACCCCTGAAAGGGGAGCAAACTGACAGGATGGGGCTTTACACAGAGGACTCCAAAGCAGAAGGAAATGATATAGTGGGAAGTGAAGGGACCCAGGTGAGGCACAGCACACACACCTCAGCACAGCTCCTGGAGGTCTGTGGTAGCTGTGCAGGAGATTCTGCCCAAGTCACAGCCTGAAGGGGCAGCTACTCACCATACACAGGAGCTGGTGTGAGCTGAAGGGCAAGAAACTTCCCCACCATGCTGGGCTCCTACAGTAGGTGCTGGGAGTCCTGCCAGCACCCGAACGTACAACTCCCTTTTCCAGAGGCAAAAGCAGAGCCAGAATAAGGACAAGCAATGATGGGAAACAAGAGAAATGAGGAAGAGTTTAGGGTCTTGGACTGAGAGTATGGAAGAAAAATGCTGAGTTAGTATGCTAGTCTGGAAATGAGATGGATGATAGGGGGAAGATTTTAAACATATGTTTAGAAGAGATCGGATAAGAAAAGGATAGAGGTCCAACTATGGAAGTTGTTGCTGCTCCCTTCCCTTGGAGTACCCCAAGCAAACAAACCATGGAATCCTCAGCACTAGGAGTCCTTTCAGCCAAGCAGAAGGCTGAAAATCTACATGTTCAAGGTTAATAAATTTTCAAAGGCATAAAGTTCCATAACAACAGACTATCTGGGCCATCTACAGTGTGTGTGCAGGAGGAAACCAATCAGTTAGGCCTTTGTAAAAATACATATCCCCATTTACACCAACAGCCTCCTCTCCAGAACCACTCAAAATGCCCTAGAAATGAGGATGACAAAACCCTGTAAGTGCAAGACTAACAACTCTGGAAATGCATCTCCCCGTTACTCTCCTATTCTTTCCAATACTCCAGAGCTGGCAAAAGTCACCAACCTATTTAAAATTTGGCAATGATGCTAGAACTAGACAGATACAAGTGTATGTTCCTTATTAATTTTTTTTAAATAAGAATGGCTTTTTTTACATCAATAATTCTTAGACTAACCTGGGATGATGATAACGCCATTCCTTCTATGTCATCTGTTTCTCTATGTTTCATCATTTCAGTATCTTAGGCAGAGTAACAGTGCAGAGTACAAAAAGGATTTGATAAAGGCTTGAAAGAAAGATAACATTATAAACATTCTTTCCAAAAACTGCCTTTGGGGGTGCCTGGGAAGAAGTGAGAAATAGGGAAGGAGAGGTGTCAGGGGTGTGAAATGCATTTTTTCCATTACAGAAGGATACATTTTCCAGCAAGGCTGGCAGTGCAAGTCACGTTAAGCCACAGCTGAAGTTGCCTGCCTAATTCCTCTGGGATCACACTGAAAGCATACCCCATAATCTTAAGGGATGTACTAAAGCTTTGCTGGGACTCACTCAGCAGAAACTGTTTGGGATTATTACACAAAGCACTAATTCTGTTCTGATTTAAAGGGACCCATCAACCTAGTTCAGACACCAGACTTGTCCTGTCTCACGACTGTCCAGCTATAAAAATCCTCTCAACAGCTGAGAGCTTTGCCATTTGTATCTACTTTGGTTACCTGGAAATTAAAAGATAGAAAAAAAAAGTCAGGGTCAGGTTAGCCTGATGGACTCATGCCCATTAATGGATTTAATAGTATGACTAATGAGTGTAACAATTATTAGTTATTTACTTCCATGTGCAAGCAATGCACTTACATTATACACATGGTCACTGTCTACAGCTGACCGCAGTGAATGGGTCAGAGGCTGCTCTTTAGCATCCACAAGAGGTACTCTTTGTTCAAAAGGCAGGAACTAACATTTTTCATGCTGACAAGTCAAATTTCTGTTCCAGACCATAGCTTTCATACCTGTAGAATTGTTTTTAGTCTTCATGTTAAGGTGTCCTATGCTTTGTGCATAACAAAGAAGTGCTCTCCTTTTTATAAGCCTAGGACACAAAATTAAGAGGAAGAACTTCAGCAGTCATGAAATCCCTATTAAACAGCTAATGGTTTCTAAAACATCTTGGAGATACTCATTTTACAAGGCTTATGCAGCAATTTTCTTTCACACACAAAAGACATTCTGATTACCAAAAAAAAAAAAAAGTAAACAGTTCTGGAATAGGATTCACGGCAGAACAGACAGAAATTTCAGAAAAGTTATCTAAAATGTCACTGAAGATAGATTCTGAACCTTTGGAATACCAAAATGAACAATTAAGACTCTCGGTTACACACATTATTTTTAATATGAAAAACATTTCTAGATAGAAGTCATATTTATAAACAACATCCATACCATCTCTCAGATAGCATCTTACATAGCTGCAGCTGAAGGAATGTGAAACATCCATTTTAGGTTTCACCTATTAAACTGTGTGCTTTCTGTCTCCCACTTTGCTCAGGCAAGTAAGCCTAGAATAACCAGCTTCACTTTGTGGGTCACATGAAATTCACATCTTGACTTGATTTAGATCAATATTGGTGGCAAACTGCTAAATCAAGAGAAACTTCAACACAATTCTCCAGAAAAACAGTGCAATTACAATGTACACCAAATGTGCTCATCTGGCAGGTAACATTCTCAGAGATGCCATAAAAATTCACATCACAAAGATAACAAAATTAGCAAATTCTAACAGAACAATATGAGATTGCAGAGACTGTGGAAGGGGGCACATATTCAGTGGGAGCTTCCAAGCTCCGTTTGTGAAGAACAAAAAGGTCTAATGTGTTCAGACAAGAAACACATTCCACTTCAACTCATTTCAGAGTCTGGACTTCCATGTGCAACTAGAGGTCTCTTTGGCTTTCTCAAGATTGAATCATTTTCTTCTGTGTGTCAAAGACATATCTCTTAAAGCTAAGAGAGATAGTAACAGGTTGGGCTGAATCATTCTTACTGCTTTCATCTTCCTTGGTTGTATCCCCCTTGCCTCCCTTAGATTTCTTCTTGGAGGCAACAGTAAGAAGCATCTTGGTATCTGGCTTCAGCCCATCTGCAAAATAACAAGAACACACATGATAAGGAGACTCAACATCATATTTCAGTATAACTAGAAAAAGAGAGCAGGCACATTTACATCTGAAATCAACCAAGGAAAAAAAGTAAATCAAATGCATTAGGAGAGTCACATTTCTGTATCAGACTTTTGGAATGAGGTAACTTACATGGAAAACAAGAGAACAAGAGAAGTCTTTAAACACAAAATTCACTAAAGCGAACCCTCAAAACCAGTGCAGTATCCTGAACCCTCCTGTGTCCATCTACAGCTTTTAAAGTATTAAACACAGGCAATGATTTGAACAAGCCAGACCAACTCACCTGGTCTAAGCCTTTCACTTAGCAGGCCTTCCTGGTTGTTTACACCCAAAGTTTACACACACAAAGCTTCTTGGCATCACTAAGAATATTTATAAAAATAAAAGTCATGAATAAAAAATAATCACTAAAATACTAAAATTAAGTAGAGTCAGAGAATTCAAGAACCTTCTGCTGCCTATAAGTCCATTTCCCAGACTTACCAGAATCACACTGCTTCTTTTATAATTTGCACACTGCAAATTATACAGTTTTGTGTTTGTTTAGGGGTTTAGTTTGTTTTTGTTTGTTGGGGTTTTGCTTTGTTTTGCTAAAGCACAGTATTTGTTAAGGGTTTCAACTAGCACTGTTTATTGGAACTAGAATTAATCTCCGCTAGATTCTGTGGATCTAACTTGAGTCTTTCTCTAGACATTTGTGCCAAACAAAAATATTTGTCCTTTCCTTCCTAAGTGACCAGTGCTTATAATACCTTTATGTTTTCTTTAACTTGACATATTGGTGACATTTTAGATAAGAAATGCAAGCTAGCAAAGTCCAAAGAAACGCTGTAAAACAAGAGAGATGAAACTTCTAAAGAACCACTCCTGAAAATTGCTTGTATAAAGCAGAAGACAGCAAACTCCTCTGAAGCTTTTCAGTGCCACCTGAATACAGTGCAATGCAGTTCTCAGGCATTTGGCCAAAATCAGTTCAGATATTTTTAACCTGTGGTGTCACATAACCTTATCTCAAACACTTAATCAGCCTCCCTCCCCTTATATTGAAATTCAGATGCGGATTCTCATATCACAGCCTGACAAAAAGATTGAGATGCTTATGATTTACTGGAGACAGAAGGTCTACAGGCACAGGTGATTTTCTCCAGCTCAGACACATCCAGAGGCACTCACAGCTGATTGCAAGGCCCCAGAGCCCACCTTCTCATCTTGCTGTGTCAGAGAGCAAATTGTTCCAGGCAGCATTCCCACCACACAGCCAAGGGAAAGGAGGAAACGAGGAAGTGTTGAAGCAAAACCAGGAAACTGCCCATTTGCCATTGCATAACCAGAGGCTGTAAACCAGCCCTATGGCCCTGCAGCACAGCCACAGACAGCCTTTTGTAGAGAAAGGGGTTGGTCTTTTTTTTGGGGGGAAAAAAACCCAAAACAAAACCGACACAAAATGTAAGTGCTCAAAAGAGGAGAAAAGCAACACATATTGTATTTAACTAAATAAATTACAGCCTACACTAAGACTGCAGAAGTCCAGCATCAAGAAGAATCAACTCTGTACAGTTCTGCAAGATCTTGCATTTCGGTGTCATGACAGCTACTGTTTTCTCTTTCCAGATGGCAGAACACAAAAAAAAAAAAAATCAATGATTATTTCATGGTGAAAATAATTGAGACTGTTCCCCCTTGATGGCTGAGAAGTCCGATAATGACTATCTTTGCACGTGTAAGGTTCAATTAATCAGACTAGGTAATATGGGTGGCAGGACCACATATTTATTATATGATTTTATTACATTGTAGCCATGTTTGATGCAGCTGTTTCAATTTTTTAATTGGATGCTTTCATATAAATCCCATTAATATCATTACCCTTACAATCACTCCAACTTCACTACAAAAAATAATTTATCACTACATGAAAAGCAACTTATTTCCTATTTGGAAAGCTCCAAGAAGATCCTGGGTGCTGCCAGAAAAGACTTAGCAAGGGCCAAACCAGAGAAAAACAATAAAACCAGCAAAAAGAGTGATTTCACTCAGCCTTGTTCTATACTTTTGCAGGTTTTATTTCATAGTTCATGTTTTCTACTGTTTTGACCAATGTAATTTTAAGTGGCCCTGCACAGGGTTTCCTCCACTTTCCTGGAAAGATCATTTATTTTTTTGACAAAAAAACATTTCATTTTGCTTTCTAGCTGGCTTCCCTTTCTGCATCTTATCACTATTACTAATGTTGCTGTTACTGGCACAGCACTGTTTTAAGAAAGATGTTTAAACCTTTTCAGAAAGATACACTTTAATTAAAGCAAACAAATCCAGAACACTTTTGTTTATGTTAGCAGGCTTCGCTAGACTGTAATTTCAAAAAAATGCTAATTGGCAGAAAGGAGAGAGGAAGAGAGGAGATGTGGCATTAAAATTGCAGCCAAAATGTTCCTTTACGAGTACATGAAGTGAGGCACCCAGACTGCCACTGCAAGCCCTTGCCCACGGGGACACAGCAGCGTGGATCTCCCAAGGGAGGGTCAGCCTCTCACCCTGAAGAGACACTCAGCTGCAGCAGCAAGTTGGGAAAGTCTCAGCCATGAAGGTAAAAGAGCCAGTTTGGGTAAACTGACCTTCAAGAACTGCCAGTGACATCAGTGAGATGACCCAGCATCTTCAGTACTCTAACCAAGCATTTCATACTTGAAAAATTCTGTTTCCAAGAAAAAACGGATGCGCTGCAAATGGAACTCTACCAGGGAAAACGTTCTTCAAACTGAGCAATCTCACCCCCTCTGCCCTATTGCTGACTTCCTCGTAGAAGTAAACCTCACTTGCAGCCCTTAACACCTACTTGGACTAAATAAGGTATTAAAGGCAAGAAGTTTACAGAAGAAATGGAAGAACGTGGTAGTTCTACCAGTGAAGTGACGGGCTGACAGCCAAAGGCAGCTCAGGTATTATTAAACTCACAAGGTATCTAAATTACCTAATCAGATCCCAGGGCCCTCATTCTGCAAACAGATTATGTGGCTGGCATCATACCCTGACAAATGGCATTTTCTGTTTTTCTGCTCTGGTGCCAGGAGGTCTCAGGGCTGAGGAGGCTCTGTGACAGGGAGCAGCACAAAGGAGCAGGCAGGGAGAGACAGGCACAATCGGGGTTTCATCTACCTCTGCAGATTTCTCGCGTTACACACAATGCATACTTTACATTTTACAAAACCAAGGAAATGAAGGGAAATATATCTGCCACCGAAGAAGACATCAGACCTTTAATAGCTGAAATGACGGATATTTTTAGATGGAGGTCTAGTTTAACTTACTTACATTAAGGGTCTAATCTCTCCTGAACAATAGCTATGTTAGCTTGAACACATAGTGAGAAATCTGTTCTATTAATTAAGTGCTGCCTGTACTACTTGGATTTGTAGCAAATGTTAATATATTATTTTTTTTTCTTCCTCTGTTGGACAATTACTTTATTTTGCCAAGTTGCTAATGGATTAAATTGAAAAGGTCTGTGTGTTAAAAAAGAGAGACTTTAGCTTCAAAGTTCTAAGAAATCCTTTGCATACAACAATGGAAAATATCTATATATTAATATTATTAATGGGCCATCCTCAAAGGCTCATAAGATACGTGAAAGCTTAGCAAATTCATTCCCACCCATCAAAACCATGTCTGTAACAAGAAGTGCCCAGACAAGGTCTTATGCAAAATGTACTTTTAGCATCAACTAACCCAGGTTGGATATGAAAATGCAGTTGTAAAACAGTTTAATCTACTTCTTTCGTTTCATTTCAACTACTGTTACTAATTAAATAAAAATACAGACTCTAATATCCTTTGTCTTAGCATAGTATAAACTATTTAGTCAAAACTGATCCACTTATAAATAGTAAAAAATTGTGAAGTTTCAAATTCAAATGAAAAGCAATACATCAGAAAAAATGTTTTCCAATTCTAAGAAAAATTTCATATGCACAAAATGAAGGATAAACACAGTATTTTATATAATTTTCACAAATAAAAGCTAAGTGATTTGCTGTATCTTACATAGTCATAAATACATTCCATCCTCAAATTCCATAATTATTTGTGCAAGAAATTTGCATAGAAACATGTAGATTTCAATAACTTCATACAGAAATTTCTCACTGTGGAATTCTGAACCCTTTCTTGTGTACAGAGATAGAAAACTAATTTAGCTCCCCTCCCTCCCCCCAGCAAAGATACTCGTAAGTTTTAGGCTTCTCTAAAGCTTCATTTTCTCCTTATGTTAACCCAGACATCACAGAGCTGGGTGATGAACACCCTCCTGTGGATCCCAGGGGAGTCTCCACACCAGCCCTGCTGGGAGTGCCAGCCAGGACACAAATCACAACTCACACAGAGCACACACATGCCCATAACCAGCAAGGTTTACTTTGGCTTTATTTTTACTACTTCTTCAGCAAGAAGAGGGACAAAAGTTGACACATTATCTGCTCCTCTAATTCCTTTGAGGGTGAAGCAGCACCACTATGCTTTTTGACCACAGACATTTCTATTTCAACTAATACCTATAAACTTGAATTCTACTTTACCTTTTACACAACTTCTCCACTTCACATCCTCCTTGACTTAATGCTGTCATTCTTTTCAACATCCTCTGTCAGCTTTGTTGACTTTTTTCTCTTATTAGCCTGCTGCTCCCCTGCTTCTTCAAAAGGTCTCTAAGGGTGGTCTCTGCTCTTTCTTTCTAAGGTCCAGCTCCTCATCCCTTGACTCCCAACTGCACTTGCTATTATGCCCTTCAGGAGTCTTATTTCTCTCTCTCCTTTTCCAACTTTGTTTTTCAAATTTTCCATTTCCGTTTCCTATTTTCACAGATCTCTTCAATATTTAGGAATAGTCCTGCCTCCGTCAAAGCTAATGAAATGTTGTGTTTGAATGGAAGATTCTAAAGACTGAATGCCAGACACATTTTAGATGAGAAGTAAGATAATACAGTATCTCCTTGTAGCCCAGCCAGAGACAGGAGTAATTTTTAAGAAACTGATAAACCCATCATTGAAAACAGGTGTAATAATATAGGTGCAGGGCATGCTCTCCAGCACAGCCAGGGAGAATAATTTATTTTGCTGAATTTCAGCAACTCCCTTTTCATATGCACATTTGTAAAAAAAGCCTGTTGCTAACTATCCTGGTGAACACTGATGAACACAAGTATTTGCAAGGATGTTTACACTTTTTTTTTTTTTTTTTAACGGCATTAAGAATTGCAATGGGGAAGAAAAAACCATGTTAAAAAAGATTTTGACTCTCCCAGTTAATTGGAACTTGGCTTTTAGGCCAAAATTAAAAGTTCCTCATGCCAACAGGAAAATTAGCAATGTATTACACCAACTCCCTGCACTGGTACTTACCATGGCTGGAAAAGCACTGGTTCAGGATTCTTACAACACTGTTAAGAAAAAGCACACTGAGGCTACACCAGTAGCTACCATGGGAAGAGAAAATATTCTTGACTTTTAGATATTATTGCCAAAACTCCCATTCCATTCAGGAATTTGTGAGCACAGTTTCAGTGGGAAATTGAACTTACTTTACCTTCTGTAAACAAAATATCCTATATTCACTTCCTTTGAATGTTGCAGGTTGAAGACTCTGCTACCTGTAACTTCTTGTTTTGTGTCAATATTCAAATGTTAGAAATTGAACATCAGAGAACAAGTTAACATAATACATTTGATGTTGGAAATAACTTTTATCCAAGGCAAATGTAACCTTTTAATATGACAGGCAGACATTTTTCTTTCTTCCTGAAGGAAGGAAAAAAAGAGCAAAACTTGAAAGAGGCAAAGGGTTGGGGATAATCCTCACTCACAATGGATTATTCATAACAGCTGGTTTTCACAATTTCAGGATTTCCTTAAATTGAACCCTGAGAACCTGAACCCTAATTACACAGTTAGAGAGAGTGTGCCTGCATCAGCTCTCCTAACAGCAAGTACAAAAGCCAGCTGACCTGAAAATCAGAAATAATTAGAACCCCAGATGGAGACATCCATGCCACAGTCTGATGCAGAGGGACAGCACTGGAGAGTGGACAAAGACCAGCCTCTCCCCACCTTCCTGCAGTGATGGACTGTTGAAAGAAAATAGAAACTTTTTGCCAGTACTACAGGAGTTGAAAATCCTATACTTAAGCACAACGTAATTAAAAACCAATTCCTTTTTTGCAACAGCTATGTATATTAATCCAAGACTTAAAAAAAACCCCCAAATTTATTTACTTACGTCCAAAGAGGGGTGTCTCCCACCAGCTTCAGAGTCTGATCAACTTTAAAAAAAGACTAATAAATTTATCATTGGTTTCCAGCCAAATGAATAGAAATACCAGAGGTATAAGAGCTGGTTCTCACGCAATACACAATAGCAAGCTCACGTTAGTTTTCCACCTAATCCCAAAACATGTCAGCAGTTCCACCAGTTACCAGTGTTCTAAAAACATGAAAAGTTCATGAAATATCCCTAAAGTAACATTCTAGACTTTTGTTTCAAACAAAAAGCATAAGCATTCCAAAATCAGAGGATCAGTTTGCCCAGCTCTCCTGTTACAGTTATCTATACAGTCATGTAGAAAGGACAAGAATAACAGAAAATGTTAACATCCTGTTTCTTCAGCTCTTTACATTGAGCTATTAGTTAGCAAGTCTGCTGCTCCTTTGCTAAAGATATCAAAAGGTATAATTTTTGGGTTTTATTCACGCTAAAAGTGGTAATTTTTCACCTTCAATATCCCATCAAAAAAACCCAAAACAACAAAAAACCAAACTACCCAACTAAATCAAAACCCAAATAAAACAACTAAAACCTCCAAACAAACAAACAAAACACCCTCAAAAACCTCAAACCAATGAAACAAAGAAACCCCAACCCAAACTGATCAGGAAAAACGAGATCTCTATGAGCTTGCCAAGGACAAAAAGCTTATGCTACTCTACCTATAAACACTGTATCAGGAACAACAGATACACCACACCACATCCGGCAGACTGGATCACTGGTCATATAGAGACTGCTGGTCCTATTTAGCTGGGCATCCTATCTAGCTGCCATTAACATACTGTGCTTCAGAAAGAGCATGGATGAAACTGTGTCCTGAGTCAACTGGAGCCTGGGATCAGGCAGGAATTCTCGACATCAAGGTCAGCATCTCAACACCTACAAACTGGTTCTAGGCAAAATATTTTAGTACAGTTCTACAGGTGCCAATCTAGTCTGTTCTTAGGTGTTCATCACCATGATAAAAAGTATAATATGATTACCAAGACAATTTCAATGTAATAGTTGACCAGAGATTCACTGAAGAAACAAGGGATACTCCTTTCCTCAGGAGCTCAGGATGTGAGCTTCAATTACTTTCACAGATCAGGCAATGAATTTTACTTATGTAAATCCCTTCACTACTCTCCAGTAATTCTCTTCTGAATTCACAGCACCTTTCCCACATCCCTTGTCAGCACTCTCAAACATTCTGCTGGAGTTTCAAACTCCAGAGTAGATTCATTTTTCTCTTCTGGCCAGTACAAGATCAGCTATTATCACCTTGCCTGGCTTGTGAATATTAACAGGACTACAGCATAAAGTTGGCCAGAGAGCAACCAGCCTCCAAGGAAACAAGAAAGGAGTCTCCTCCTTTCCAAATGAAAATCATACTAATGCCTTGGCACAGTATTTGGGATCCACGCAGAACACCCATATTATATGGTTTGATGACAGAGGCAAGAAAAAAACAAACCATCTTATGGCCACTTTGAGCCGAAGTTGACTGCCCCACATCCCAACCAAACACTGTGGTGACAGCCAGCCTTGCATCAGCAGAGCTATTCCATCAGTCTCAGCTTGGCAGACTGTTTGGAACTCCTTAACTAATAAAACATTTTCCCATAAATTGGGGAACAGCTGCCCTGTACCACATCAGAGAAGGCTGCAGTTTAGTGGTGAGCAGAATTAAGTCTTGTGTATCAATTTGTTAAGTTTATACAGGCTTTCGGACTGAAGACGCTATTAAATGAGGTGGTACTACTGGAAATAACATGGATTTCATCACAGGCTCCTTCTTAGCAGGGAAAGAGCTAATTGTCCTTGATGGGGAAGACAGAAGCCGTTTTAATTGAAGAGGCTGACCTAGGTGAAGTTCAGGCCAAAGCTGTATTTGGAAAACTCTCACATCAAGCGGACACAACCCTTTCAAGCTCGGTGCCAATTCTACACAATGGCTTGAACTGCGCTCTCCGGCAGTCCTTAAAGGCACATTTTGTATCTTGGCTTTTGCTGTAAGCAATCAAGAAAGAATGCAAGAAAACAAAACTGTTTCCCAAGCACTGTTTGCTGGTGCCATAATTAATATAATCAAACAATTCCACAAATTGCTTCCAATTGCTGGCGTCACTTTCATGTGCAGAGCCAGACTTTCAAAGAAGGGCCCTTCTTGTCCTACATCTTTACACTGGTAACCCTCGCTTCACACAATAGTAAACAAGACCTCACTAAATAGTAGAGGGTAATTTGTACTGTAATAGGTCCCCAAGGCACCATGGACACAATTTAAAATGCCATCTAATTTTTCTTTTTAATTTAAAATGCAGTTACTATATTTAAACAACAACACAAAAAGTTCAGAGGGGACAGACTGGAGTTTCCCACAGCTCTCCGGGAGTTTTCTCAAGGTCAGGAAGAGTTTTATAGGCTCAATTGGTACACATTTTTTTTCTTTAATTAGTCTGCCATACCCTTTGCATGAAGTCAGCGTCTTGATTTTCAGTCTGATATTTTTTATATTGCTAAATGGAGCACAGACTTCAGCAGTACCGCACCGTATCATCTATTGGCTGCTGAAGAGGTATCAGTGCTGTGCTTCCCTGTGCATGTTTTGCCTGTCCCCATCCATCTCCTCTCTTCATCCTTAACCTGTCATCTACACCAAGGAGACTCAGCACACCACATGGCATCGAGTATGTCATTTGCTCACTTTTATACTTCTCAATTTCCAGCAAGATGACCAGGACATATTATCCCATTTCCCAAATTTACATAATACAATCACATTTTAACCTTTTCTTTTTTCCCCAAAATGTAATTATTGAACACCAGACAGAAATGGGCCCCTGTCATCTAAGCCATGTAGCAGGACAGATTTCTGCACTTAAAAAATCCCCACCATGTATCGTATCACTGCTCTGCAGCCATCTCATTATTTAAGTATGTCCACACAAGCCCACAGATGTCTTAGAGGATATTTGCAATTCCCACAGTAGGTTTTTCAAGATGCACCCTAAACCAATGTGTCCTTCAACCCTAAACGAAAGTGTGGGAATGAAGTGACATACTTATGGTCTTCATTGCTTGGCTAGTTGGCCATACTTCAATACAAAATTGGTTTAGAGTACAAAAATTAACCTCATTTTATAGGCCAACACATCTTTCAGCCACCATTATACTGTGTGCCACAACCCTTTGTTGGCCAAGTCCTCCCAGGGCAACTCCCCTAAAGAGCAGATGACTTTATACCCTGTGCTCCTGGAACACAACTATGAATGGTATGCTCTACACAACACTTGGTATGCCAAGTCTCTGCATGCCAGAGACTAACTCACTACAGGTTACATGGAGACTGCAGTGCACCAGGGACCAGGCCTAGGCTACACAAATAAAGTGTCCACACACAACACAATGGATCATATGTCAGAGCTATAAGACAACCACTATGATAATATTTCTGTCCTCAAATCTAATACTGTTCCAGTAGCCCAAAAGGAAATTTTCAAATTAATTTCTTCATGGGCTTTCAGTACAGTAACAAGGCTGCAATTATGCCAGCTGATATAGCATACCAGCAATTATTAAAACTCTGTTTTCACTTGATGGACACTCAAGGTCCACACAGTCATTGAGATCATGCCCAAGCACTGCACTCATTCTCCCAGCATATCTACAGGGAGAGGCACCTCATACTGATGCTGTGATTTTTTGTCTATACATTCTTCAAGCTCCCTGAAGCAAAAACTGAATGCATGGAAAATGCCCAGCGCACAACAGGAGCAACTGTGAAAAAAAAACAAAACTAACTAATAAGGACACTAAGTTTTTAATAAAAATATATGCAATGTAGTTGGAACGATGGGAATACAGTCAGACTCTTGTTACAATTCAACAATAAAATAATTACAGGCAGGTCTGCATGAAATATCCAAGACCATTCAAAACAGTCAAGGTCAAAATATCAGAATAGAGTCTTAAAATCACAATTACTGTCACTAGACCTCTTAAGAAGTTCCCTCTCTTCCTCACAGACTACTAACAAATACGAAAACATCAACACAAAGAGTAAAATTTGGGAGCACCTATGACAGCTGTTGTACAGGACCAATTTTCACAAGTTGTATGTTGAGATAGTCCTTGCTGATTAAATTCCCAAGTCAAGAGGAAAAAAATGAGAAATATGTCCCCAAAGAGTACAGTTAGGTATGTAAAAATAGATCAAGGAAGCACTAAGCATAGGAGCTTTCATAATATTAAAATCCATGTAATATCTCTGGCACTAAGTTTCTATCCAGTGAGGGAGCTCCCAAGCCACTCAGCAGTGGAACAGAAGATAGTTTTGATAGTGTCTTTGTCAACACTTCAGTGCCTATATAAGGATAAAAAAATAAACTCAATAATGCTCACATTGTGTACACCAAGGTGAGCAGAAACAACGGAGAACAGGTTTTGCATTCAACACAAGGGACTGAAACTTCTTCAGCCTAGTAAAAAAGGGAACAACAACAACACAACCAGTCCCAATACCCAATCTCTCCTATAGCAGCCTTTCAGAAATTTATACAAGGCAGAAAAAGTTCAGGTTAGCAGATCTGACACAGAATCAAAGGCAATTCATTACAAAGCAGCTTCAAATCAAAGTGCTGGATCCACAGGCTTGTCTGTAATCCCCCCATCTTGCCTGCAACTCTTGATGTGGAGGAGGCATTGCAGAAGCTAGTTAAGCTGGACCAACTCCACTGACATATCCCAGGCATCTGCTGCTCAGCGCTGGTCCAGAGTTTAAGTTTGGTGATATTCATCTTCCCCTGGGCTGCCTTTATAAAGCAATCCTGAACAATGGGACTTCAGAATAAAGAATAAAACATTTAAATTTTTTCTAAACTTCTAGGCAAGGGCCTTTAATGCGATTAGAAGGGGAGGGGGATTGGATAGCAGCTTTTTCTTTTTCATGTTATGTATATTGTGTGTAAACAAATATGCAATTTGCTTTAAAAAGATAAGGTGATTAAATTTTTATCAGGCTTGTACTCTGTTGTCACCACAACAAAGAGAATTAGGAAGACGAAAGAAAGGCCTTTTTATTTGAATTATGCTCTTACCAGAGGTTCTCTACAGCACAGCTGTAAAGCCACTCAATGTTCTCCAAACAGGCCCTTTGATTGCATTTTATTCAACTTGTTTGCATTTGGAGCAATCGAAAGGAAAAGAACGCTCCACATTTTGATGTCTTAATGTTCCTTAATACCTTCTTTAATTTATATTAAGCTTCTTAGCTAGGGTGATGAATTCTTCAAAAACAATAAAGACCTAGTGCAGAAATCTTTCACACACCATGAAAATTGAAATTATAATGTATTCATGGATTTTTTTGTTATAGAAAACATTTAGAAGAAAGATTTAAAGCATATAAAAAAAATTCTGAAGTTGTATGAAAATTACTTGATCCACAGAAACAGAGGAAAGTTCAAACTAATAATTACAAGGGAAATAAAATGTTGTGGGAGGTGGAGGAGAATAAACAGCATGAGAATTTTGCGTTATTATGAAGTTTTCAGTCTTAATAACCTATAAATTCCTCCTCTATAGCTTTGTACCAAAAAAAAATTTAAAAAAGAACACTAAACGTTTGTAAAATTTTGTTTTACCCAGACAAATTCAAACATTTGCCAATTCTTCCTCCCTTATTAATCATATACTTCTTCCATAAAATGGCTCTTCAGATTCAGAGTTCCACAGTGTGCTTCCCTCCCAGAGTATGTCAAGACCAGCACACACTGAAATTGGTGAACATCATAAAAGAGCACTCAAACAGCCAGAGAGGCAGCAGATCCATGGGGCACACACGTGTTCACCGGTGAGGTGCCCAGACACAAACACCATTCACAGCTGGACGGATCTCAGTCAAACAGGAGGGCAGGCTGCATGAGAAAAACAAGGGTCATCTAACAAGAAGAGGTCACTTGAGGGACAAGACTGGATAGGTTTGCTTTTGCAGGCACATTACTCTCGAGCTACAGCTGATGCTCAAACACTAATTATCTGGCTCATGGAACAAAACTCTCAACTATTCTAGTATTCTTTAAAAAATCCCTTCTGCAAAAAATGAACACAGCTTTCACTGGAAGCCCACTATGGACTTTTACATACTAATTACGGACACTATATACAAAGCAGACTTAGCAAATGACATCCTAAAGAGTGTATTCAGCTTCGCTTTCCAGTTTGTCTACTGTTCTACCTAATTATTTTTCTTTCTTAAAAATTTTACATTCCCATGCAACTTGTTTAAGTTCTCAGCACCACATATGGACGTGCACATGAATAGCTACAAACACCTCACCTTGCTCCCTTTTTCCTTTGTAAAGAAAAGTCCAGAGGAGAAACAAGCCACATCTGGTACTTCCCTGAACTCCAGCATGGTGCCTAGAGCTGTGCTACAGTGACTGGGTGTCTCGGCAGTACAGCAGCAGAGAAATGAGCTTCCTAAGTAAAATCTGAACAACATAGAATCACTGAAATATTCTTGAAATAATATATTTGAAAGAGAACATATATTTTGATCTGGAACTGTCATTTTCTGTTGATACGCACTGACTACTCACCTACCTTCCCCGAGTCATGTTTTTAAGCAAATTCCAGGAAAGCACAAATTAAAATCACACAATAAAGCCTGCCATGTTTACAAAATGCTTGCGGAAAAGCTCACTTAACTGTACCAGCAATCAACTGGCCACCATAATTAAGATAATTTTTAAAAATTCACATGCTGCATTTACCACAGAGTAAAACAATGCTGATCCTAATCTAATATCGATGTACCTTGGGTGAAATGACATCTTCCCCTCCTAAGGAGGGTCACACCACACCAGCACAGAGCAGCAAAACCTTGGAGTTCAAGAGCGAATAGAGATCACTGCAGCAAAACTGAAAAAAAACCTCTCTCAATAACTACCCAGAAATTGCAGACTGCACCAAAGGCAGCATAAAACTGCTTTACAAACCACATCATTGCCCTCTGCCATGGTGGGATGCTTTGTTCACATCTGTCCTGTGAACAAGTTGTTGCTTTCGCACGAAGTGAGAAAGGGAGAGACAAAGCAGTGCTAAAATAAACAATTATTCAAGTAAAATACTTATCGTGTAACAGGTAATCCTTGTTGTATCCCAACTGTTAAAACTTTCATCTGCATTTTTTTAAAGGAGCAAGCACAAAATTTACATATCCAATACAGTATTTATGTATGTAACCAGTTAAGTCTTAACTGTTGCATCTATAAAAGCTTGTGCCTTTAAGCAGAAATGATTCATGAATTTTAATTTGTTTTAAATGTTGAAAAATTCCATCCAAGTAAATTGAGTCAACAAGCCAAAGGATGAAGACATGTATCTGGTTTTTATTTAAAAAATAAAAAACTCAAGTCTATAAATTTCTTCGTCACCCACAAATCCTCTAGCAGTGAAAAATACTTTCCAATAACTAAGTTTCCTGCATTTCTTTTAATTAAGACACTATGCCTTTCCCCATTCAGCACATGCTGGTTGCATATTATTGAGCCTTAACCGATTCTCTATTATTTAACTACAAATATTTTTTAATGCTTTTATAGAAATAAATGAGCCAATGATTATCAGAAAGGGGGAAGATTTGCAGAATGGAACTCTCTGTAAGCACCTCAATACAGTTAATTTCAAAAATGCAAAGTCATCAGTCCACTCTCCAAGTAAAACCACTTAAAATTAATATAAGCATTCTTTTAAAAGCCATACTTTACTTATATTCCCCTTTTCAAAGTCAAGACTTAGTCCAATAGACTCATGCTTTTTCTCAGTAAACACAAAGACCAGAAATAAACCTTTAAATATAAAGTTCATGTTTTGTAATAATTACTTTATAGTACTTGGGCTCCAAATAAACTGCAAAGGTGACACAGTCAAACACAAGCACTGGTGTGTTTATTAAGGGACAGGCACAATAAGTTAGACTTTAAATGAGATCGCACAAGCTGCAGAGATACAGTGACACAGCCCCAGCACATGTTAATAACTTAATACCTCTATCCATGCCACAGCAATACTTCCATTTTTCTAGGCAAGCACCCAAGGGCTGGGTTTCCTTCCTCATTACACTCTTCCTGGGGTACAGACTGTTCTACAACTTAGTCAAGTAAAGTATCAGAAAACACAGGTACAGCCTCTCTGCCCAAGTCCAGAGAAGCAGATGATATTTAGGCTGAAGGAGATCAGCTTTCCTGAGCCATCCCCTCAAAAGACTCTCCATATTTCTGAAGTTTTCAGGTGCTGATTATGCTGTTTAGAAATAAGATGTAGGCAATTCGGAGGGCTCCAACATGGAAATTAATAACAAGTGTCCTGGTGCCAGGTGGCTGAAATAGAACAAATTACAGCAAACAAACTTCCAAGATTCCCACTGCCAATGCCAAGCTGTTTGAGTGTCTGGGTCCAAATCTGGCAGTAAAAGGGAAAAGGTTTGCAGCTGGTATTGCAGGGTGTTATGACAGGCAACTCAGCTCTGTGGAGCAACTATCTGGACTGAAGAGCCACTGCATATTTCCCAACACACCAACCTACTTTGACTTGCACTGCGATGTAATATGACCAGCCAAAACACACAAACAAGTTAAGAATAAATTAGCCCCATTACCAAAACCACAAAGGCAACATCTTGTGTGATGACTGTTGATTTCATTCAGTTTGGGTTCTAGTACAGTCCATTTCAGGAGCATGAGCTCTCACAGCTCAAGATTTATTTTTCTTTACAAATAGTTGTTAAACATTTGCTTGTACTAACATATCAATGTTTATGATATACTAAATTACTCAAAGACAACACAGGAACATATTCAGCCTATCAACATAAGTGACTTGTAGAGTGACCCTACCAAAGCATAGAATATGTTTTGCCCTCTGAATTTTCCTAGAATACTGGATTTTTGAAGGGGACGAGATAATATAAATTCACATCTGAAAAGTTGTCCAGTAAAAGGAAACAGTGTCCTTTCCAATATCCATCTGTGCCTGTTTTCTCTACTTAGAGCCCTGCCTAAGGGTTTTAATTCCCTCCACCCTTTACTCTCCAGTTTGCCTCAGTGATCCTGATGTCTCTAGTTATTGCTCAGGGCAGAGCTGATCAACTGCAGGTTCTGTGATGGCAACCAAGAAGCCATTTACAATTCCAACAGCTGTTAATGATTTTGCAGCAAAATCATGGCAAATCTGTGGTTCAAACCCTCCCTTTCTTTAAAGGTAGGTGAAAACAACAAGAACAGCAAAACAAAAAACAAACAAACCAAACAAAAAAAACAGACAAAAAAAGGGGAAAACCAAAAACAAAACAAAAAGAAAACAAAAACAAAACAAAAAAAAATTAAAAACAAACCCCCAAACCTAACAACCAAGAACCCAAACCAAACAAAAGACACCAAGGAAAGGGAAGGACTAAGGGAGTGTCATGGATAAAGGGCACAGCTCTGGATCAATAATCATTTGGTCAGTGTGAAGCTCACAACACAGACTACTACAGTCAAGTCCCAGGTCCTTTCTTATCCAGGTTCCTTCCTTACCAGCAGAGCAGGGGGAAGCCTGCAGTGCATCACACTATTAAGCCTTATTCTCTTTTTAAAAGGCCAAAGGCCTTGGTGCCCTGTGGACTGTGGCACAGTGCAGGATACATCTGGTATTGTGCAAGGGAATGGTCCAGCAAGGAATCACATCTCCATGCATCTTAATGTGCCAACACAGACAACCTCCCACTTCATTAAGCTATTTCAGCTTTCAGGGATCAAAATGGAAGCAAACAGCATTCCCTCATCCTGCAAACTGATGATGAGGGATTTCATAGAAGTGTTCATGAAAGTGTGAGTTTTACAAGCAGTTCATCAAGGCTATGGATCTATGGAAAGTTTACGTTAATACTTCTGCTACTAAAATTCAAGGTCTTTTAAAAATTCTGAAGAGGAAAAAAAAACCCTGAAGAGGAAAAAAAAACCAAACAACTGAATGTTTACAAGACCTACCAGATGCACTCCCTTCCAAATAGGTTTTAAACAGTAATTCTTAACAAGATTTTCCTCAGGACAGCTGTCCATTTATCTTTGGAAGAAATGCGGGATACTATGAGGAAGGTAAGAACCAATCTCTTTGAAAGATAACCAGGTGGTTTGCCCAAGAGACAATGCAGGTGGTTAGAATAAAGCAGCACCTTCAACTCCTTCCCTCTCAAGCAAAACCAGCCTCCATGTCTTAAATGCTCATAGTTTAGAAAACTCCTGTTGTACCAGAGGCTGCTTGAGGTGCAAGAGAAACTGTCAGTTTGTAGACAGAAATTAACCAGTCTTACTTCCTGCTGTGGGCAAAATGGAGCTCACCAAGGTAATTTTACCAGAAAGTCAGATAAAGCAATTATTTCAGCACTTTGTTTCATGTTCACATACATGAGCTTTGACCTAACAACTTTTTATTAAAAAAGGTAGCAGAAATAAAACGTTCAAGTAAGACCTGCTCAACTTGAAACACCAAAGTACACTTCTAGTGAACTTCATGATAACCAAAAAGAAAACAAAATTAAACAACCTCAATGTCAGAATAGTCTCTCAGTCAGCTCTGCTGACTTCAAATGGAGGTTAGCTTATGCTCTGCAATCTAAAATTATAATGGACAGGTAACTCTATTCCCAGCTTTTATTCAGTCCTATTTTACTACTCCAAATATATACTACCTAAATTTGTATACTCTTTAACAGTAGTTAATCTTCAATTAAAATACCTAGAGCAGAAACTAAGATAACTGGTTTAAAGGGTAAAAGCTTATTGACAAAAACGTATTCTTCATATTGCCTTTTTTTTTTTAATTCTGCATATTAAAAATGTCATTTTTATGACTTGAAAAAATCTTCAGGAATAATGAAGGCTAACAAAAGACTGAAGAGCAGTAATTTAAAAAGCTCCATATGTAGCATCCTGATTACTGTATCAGTCCGATTTCCATAACGAAGGGAGAGTCACCAAACTGCTGCCTGTCCTTTCTGGTGACAAGGAAAGGGCAAAGAGGACAGTGTGTTTTCAAGACATCATCCTTCAGGCCCTGAAGGAAGAACAAGAAGAATCCTGCAGTACAAGATGTGGGTGTCAGTGTCCAGCACTTTTCTGGATTACGGTAACCCCAACTTTGGTGGTCCCTGCACATGTACTTAATTTGGAAGCAGCTGGGTTCAAAAGTTTATCCTCCCTTTTTGACCTGCAAAGGTTTAGTGTGTGGGCGTGCACAAGTGTGTACATCATACCACACAAGCTGATGATGTGCAGCCACAATATACACAGTGTGAGAGTGTTTATGTGTATGGGTTTGCATGCAGAATGATCCACATATTCTTAAGTACCAGCACATTATCCAGTATACACCGGAATGCTGTGCACTGGATGCAGAATTCAGATGTCCCAAGCCAAACATGGCCAAGTCTGCATTTCAAAAAGCTTTAAGAATTTTTGGGCATAATTTCAAAAGGACAGATTAGTGAAAGAATTTCTTAATTGCAATACTGCCTATTTATAAAAGAATAGATTCACCATGCAAGTTCTCCAAGTTTGGCCAGATTAGTGTCACTAACGTGCTCACCGCAGGTACACCCAAGTATTCAACAGCCAAGGAACTACCTGCATATCTATAGTGCTTTCCATCACAGACACTGGGGGGCAAAAGCCTAGGCAAAGCAGGGGTTAAGCAAGAGCAGCAGGAAGACTAGAAAGCACAAGGAGGCTAGGAATCTGTGAGCACAGAAAGTTCACGAGTACCAGTGACAAAAGCAGAGTCACAGCCTGGTGGAAGAGTCACAACTCAGAAGAATTAATGTATTCTCCAGCTCACATACAAATATTTTCTTGAATTGCTCTAAACCACTCTACAAACGCAGGCAGAAATCTCTGATCTTGGCACAAAGGATATATTTTTCAACCATTTGTCATTTTACAGCTCAGACACAGAAAGGCAGCCAGTGCCTATCAGCTTAGCTTCAGTAACTGCCAATATGCTCCTCAGCACATCGTATGCATGACAGAACATCTTCACTGGGATTTAAAGAGAGATCTAAGGTTATGAATTTATAGCACATTTGTGATGGGGTTTGAGCACTCAGACAGTCACTATCGCTGAGATAAACAGTAACTCATTAATCCATGAAAATGTGACAGTACAGTTGAGTGCAGCAGTTGTCTCAGCACTTGTGTTATTTTGAAATCTTGAATCAATTGTTTACAGAAGCTCTTCACTTGTGTTCACAGCAGTAAGTGTTCCACATACCAGTGAATCTTTAATACTTCCTAACGTGCAGCATGTATGAAAGAGTGGTTTCTTTTATTTAAACAATAAAAAACAGCATATAATTAATAAATAGTTCATGATGAGTGGAAAATGCAAATTTTCAAACAGAACAAACACTTTGTGTTTGTTGATAAAGTTGTAACTTTCAGTCAGAATTTCACAACTAACTATTACAAACCAGTTCCAAACACAACAAGGGGAAAACACTCTGTATGCTACACAAATCAAGTAAAGTATGTAGGCATAATGGCATAGAAAATAAGAGTTATTTAACAGAAGAGTCCATACATCAGCAACACACTGGGAAGTAAAACACAAGATGGTGCCCCAGGGGGAACACTTAACACAAAGACACTACAGACAGCAAGTCTGTCAAGACCAGACTACTTGACCAATGCCAAAAAATGCAAGTCCCTCTTCAAAAGTTCCAGGGACAAGTTAATGTTGAGAGCTATTGTGCATTTCAAGCTTTCTTAGGACCCCAAAAAGCTACCTAGCTTTACAGGGAAATTCCCAGTTTTCAAAGATGTTTTATATGTGGCTCTAGCATCAGTTCTTATGCCCTTAACAGTGAAAATAAAGGTAGAAGCCCTCCGAGAAAACAAAAACTGTACTTTCATTGTACGGTAAACATCTAGTGCAAAAGTCAAAGAAAACACTTCCTATTTTTTTCCACACAATATCCAACTACTTAAAAAAAAAAAACACAGACAAACAAATGGAATAATAAATAGTAACAATTCCAATGTACTACTAAAGGAGACAAATAAAACTCATTGAGTAATATAAGTGAGAAGAACAGGTTCTCCAGTGTCACACAAGCCCTTGGGTTGACAGCTCTATGCGAGGGATACCAGAGCTTGCTGTGGCATGTAGCAGGCACAGCACATTTATTTTCTCATAAATAAACTGGATTCTATCTGTTTTGTAAGTATAAATTGGGGGTAACTCCAGACATCCAATGGTTGAAATGAGAATACAACTGAACCAATAACTGTTGCTCAAAACAAAGAAAACAGAGATACAGGTACTGCCTTAGAAAAGCCCCCAAACTTCTGTACAACTTCCCCTCAGTCATGTAGAACAGTCATGTAGACTGCAAATTAAGAAACCCATGCCTAGTCAGTTTTGGTTCTTTTGCTTCAATCAATTCACATTATTTCACCTCTGTCTCAGCTTCTCCACTTAGAAAATAGGGTTCCTAGTGCTACGGTTCTTTATACAATACCTTGGAATACAGAGTCCTTTTTTAACCTGAAGCTACACATTATGTCTAGGTTTACAAAGTGTCATTGTTGATGAAACAGCCTGTTCCTTTTAATTCCATGTTTAAACAACTCCACTGAGGTCTGAAGATGTTGATTTATTTCTTATTTTACAAATTTTAAAAAAGGCTTTCCGTGGAGATGTAATTCATGAGTTTAACATTTCATCAAATATGCTTTTGTTAAGTGTGGTTAAGCAGGCACATTACTCAAGGTCATAAACTTTAAGTCAAATCACAGGCAACTGAGCAGCTCCTGTGCTTTTTCTACGGTCTCTGCGCCTTCACAGAAGGCTAATTATTTTACAACAAAACTTGAGAAGTGTACTTTCTACCCCTAAAGCCGTATTTGTTCCTTGTTTCACTATTTCTGTTTCCAGAGCAGGAACCGTTGTCTGCAGTTCATTTTCCCATCAGAACCACAGTGCTTGAACCATCCATAAACCAGTGAGAAGAATCACGTTGAAGGTAAATCACATCCTTAAGCAGCATTAACTTTTGGACATTTAAACCACAACAAAAGAAAACACAGATGCAGAGCTCCAAAGTCAAATAGGGATCAGAAGTATCACTCAACTTGCCTAGGCTGTGGGTCTTTGAATGTTATTTGTAAAAAAAAACAACCAAAACTCCAGAGTCATCTTCACCATACTGCCGTAAATTTGCTGACAACTTATTCAATCTCTCTAGATCTCTACTCCATAACTTTCTAGGGGAAAAAGAAAAGAATAAACTCCACCTGATGCAAAACATGCAAGCACTAGCTGGGGACTACCACTACCCAATGCCAGGGAAAAGAACTTGAAACAGTTACTATGAATTATCTTCGTATCTACATAATGGATATAGCAATAAAATTCACATATGAATATATAAAAGCTCAAACCATCGAGCTTGACCAATAAATTTGCCAGGTAAGAACTCTGCATATAATGTGCATATTTCTGGAACACAAGAGTCTTCTACAAACAAAAACATGCTTTAACCTCTTCACTTGCACTGAGATTGTGCTGAGTTATTTAAACAACAAGCTGTTTGAATTCATTTTTACATTAAACATTACTTTCTTCACACCCATGTTTTTTCCTTTGCCAGTGTAACATTTGCAGAAAAACAATCCTGCAAAAGTTAAGTTTCATAATCTAAGCAACAAATTAGATGGCTATGATGTCCAGAAAACCATCATTATTGTAATCAGCTCCATTTTTAGGACAAGTCCCAAGATGTGCTGACATAAAAAACAGAAGTCATGGAAGTTCAGAAACAAGTGTCTCGGTATTGTTTTGTACAAAAATAGATACTCCTATTTTTAGAAGGAAAAAAAAAAAACAAACCACCAAATGTATTGCTAAGCTGTGAGTGATCTGGAAAAGGGAGTTCCCTGACTATGTAAGTTCTCAACCTCGCCTAAAATAAAGCACATGGGGTTGGTTGTTTTTAAAATGTTAGGACCAAGTGACCTTCTTTAGGGAGTTAAACTTTATTTTAGTCTCCTCAGTTGTCCTGAAGCTCCTATTTTATCTTTGCCACTTCTACAGTCCAAGCCTTGAACAAGAACCTTTGAACTCAACCTTTAAGTCACTTCCTACCCCAGGTATTTTTCTGAGTATATCTGAGGGAGCAGCAATCACATGCTGGAAAAGGGGCTCCAGTACAGAAAAAGCCTCACACCCCAAAAAAACTTGGGATGAAACAGAGGATGTCATGACACAATACAATGTGTCAGAAGTTTGCTATTCAGGAAACCAGTCATTGAAAGTAGTGTCTTAATATATAGCTGAGCAAATTAAAAAATAGTACTTTCCATCTAGGCATTACAACTGTCCCGGGCAAGAAAAGAGGAGAGATCAGTTAGCTGCACTGGGATACAAAAAGACCACAATATGTAAGAGCATTACAGGTGTTAGAAACACTCACATTTTAGGACCTGAACACATGGATCATACACAGCTCTCTCAAAAGCAGTCAAAACACACATACTGTCTTGACTCAGTGTTGAGCAAAACCCAGTGTGGAAACACATGAAACCTCTTTAGACACAACACTGTGGCACGGATACTCAAACTGCAGCTCCATCTTCCTCCAAGCACTACATACAGCATTGCTTTGTATAGCCTTGGCTGCAAGCCCACTGTTTTCCCCACTTAATGCTGAAACACTCTGTAAAGCTTTTGTATTTGTGGAAATACAAAGAGAAAGTGCCTGAAGAGTGCCAGTACAAGTCTGAAATGCCACCAGCCTGTACCATCTTAAAATCACACCCAGCATTAAGAAAAGATAACCAAGACACAAATAAAATAGGTCTAATAAACCCAATTTAATAAAGAAAATAAATTTATAACTACTGTAACCTTTCTCCTTTCATGATGACCAAATACGGTACACTGGATCAGTTTTCAGCCCGGCTGGGGGAAGGGGAAAGACTTGTTTAACAGTTGGGTCACATTTAGTCATAGAAAGCTGGAAGGAGGCAAAACAGTAATAACTTAGAGATGAAGAAACTCCAAAGACCAAGAAAATTATGGCAGTGTCCAGAGATGGGGCTTGCTGAAAAGCAATTTTGGGGACAGACAGGGCTACAAAACTGCTATTAAGCTTCAATCCTTAAACTAAGCCCATAAACTCAGAAAATATTTATCTGTAAGGGTGGCAGCCCAATAAAAGTTTTATGAATGTTTTAAAACTGCCCTGTCAGGGGGCTAGCTGCTCAGTCACCTCCCTCCCTCCTGAAAAACAACATCAGCAAGAAAGTAGGTTGATGTGTCAGGTTCCCAAGCAGGAATGACAGGGCAGCCTGAAAAATGGCTCTGCACCTCCTGCACCCCCTCATCAAGCCAGCAAAGCACAAACCTCCCCGCTGGGGAATGGGGCCATGCCACAGCCCTCCCTCTGCTACCCCAGGAGATGAGTATCCCTACACCATCACCCACCTCTACGCATTTTCTCCAAGAATTTTTTCTCCTCCCTGTTACCCATCACATGTTGAGGAAGGTGGGGACAAAGGGAAAGGAAACCAGTCCATATAAATAAGGAACACCACACACAATGTGTTTTTAAACCCAATCTGGCTTTAAAGTTTGATTTCTAAGTGTCTGGAATCCAGAGATTGCAAGAACACGGCTCCTGCTGCCCAAATGAACTGATCACATGAACTGTTAATTTGGCTCTGGCATAGAGAAGAACAGCAGGCAAAGGGTAAAGGGTCAAGGAAAGTCCACTGTGGACTTTCATGTGTCTCATTTTTGTTAACACCTAAAGCTTAAGAGAAAAACCAAACTGAAATAACATACACAAAAAGAGCAAATTCAAGTAAAAGAACAAAATTAATTTATGAAACTGTGTGAAGCCTGGAAACACCAGACAGAAGAGCAATGCTGCTTCTTCCTCCAGCCATATATTTTTTCCTTTCCTATTCCCCACCATCACCAAATCCAAAACTCCACACAAAGCTTGGTCAAAGGAAGCTTTGCACCTTCCTCAAAATCTAGGAGAGGAATTACCACAGGCACCAAAATCAAAATGGGATGGCAGGTAAGAACAAGCAATGAAAAACTGTTTGCACTCAACCAGACCCTGACCACTCAGAATTGCAAAGAATGGCCGTGACAATAATTAGGTTCAATTCAGAACAGCTTTCATTAAAATGAATTTCACTTTGTTCACACTCATTCCACTTGTCTTAGCACCATCCTATGTGGTTTCTTCAATTTCTTTTTCAAGTAAAATGCTTATGAGACTTAAAACCAATATAAAACTTCCAAAAAGGAATAACCCAAGCCTCTGTGTCAGAACAGAGCCACCCACTCAAGGTTGAGGGTCTGACGCACACGTGCAATGGAGCATATGCAGCTCCCAGGCTGGTGGTGCAGATGTCAGGCTGTGGCCAGTCCAGGGATGGTTGGCAAGGCAGATGTTTCCTGTCACCAGTGTCATGTTTGCACTGTTGCAGATTTTTTTAATGTATTGTGTTACTCCATCTATCTTAGTGAATTGTCCACCTTGTAAAATTCTAATTATATTATTTTCTTTTTGTTATCCACATTATCTAAAATTTATATTAATATAGCCTTGGTTTCAAACACTGACTATAAACATTGTTACAACAGTTATTAGTCTGGATTCATATACATACACACAGAGATGAATAATTCACTTTACAACTGCTCTGAAATGCTGGAACATGATTCTGTTTCCCCAACATGCTTCTTTATCAAAAGGAAAAAGACTAAAGGGACAAGATGTAATCTGTTTTCCCCTTGGATCTCAAAGTAGCAGTTTCCCTGAAGAAGGCACAACATTTGAAGCCTTGTTGGCCACTTCTTTCTGGGGGAGCGGAGCAGTTGCTCAGCCGGAGTTTGGCAGGAGTAAGTGCTCTGTTAGATTAAGTTTCAGCATAATGTTCTTGATAGGAATCGGAGCACCATCTCGAAAGTGCAACGGGAGGGTAAAACGCCAGCCATCAAGATGGATGGTTTGTTTTTATTTTTATAGAGATTTTCTAAACCTCAACTTTCACCTCTTAGCCCCCTCCCCCTCCTGTTCTCAGTCACCTCCAATAGCCCATCTGTCCGCTTCATTTAATAGAAACCTATATTTCCTAGCTAATGGATGCATTTGGCTAAGAAGATAATCTCTGTGTTCGCTTCAGTTGTCACATTCCTGTTATCATATTAATACTGATTAAATACGAAACCAAACATTTAAGCCAGACCCCACACGTTATTTAAGAGCGACAAGACGTTCATATTTTAGCACTTTGAAACCTCACTCAGCCTGGAAGTGGCCTCTCACTCTGAACACCTTTCAGCTGGGATGCCACCCATGCAGATCTGTGCAGGGCAGGATACTTTAAGAGCACCATCCTACTGTGACCACCAGACAAAGTTCAGGTTTCCTGAAAAGCTCTAGGACCAGCACAAACTGATCCCAAGAAAACAACGACATTGCAGGTCAAGCAGCACAACACTGGGGGTTCCAGGACAGGAAGGGTCAGTACAGAACTCTGTCCTCTCAGAAACATCCAGTGCCAATTCACAGTCCCCCTTTGTGCCTCAATTTCTTCGTCTGCATGTGAGGATAGTTCACAAGTCGTGGTATAAGTGTGCAGCCAGTTTATTAATGTCTGATTGGATCTCCATGGTTACAGATTGGAGGTGCTGCAGAAAAATGAAGTATGAATAACTAGACATCAAATCAGCAAAAATTAGTTCAATAAATTCTGCGATTTAAGCCAACTTCATAACATGTCACATTTTAAAAGCAGCCAGTCGCACAGGTGATAAAGCACACTTCTAACCCTGAGCAGAGTTGTCCTCAAATCCCAGAGCAACTCCACTCATCAGAACTACCTTGCAATAAGACTCAGATGAATCTGCCCCATTCCTTTCTCACTTCTCATGTGACCGTCACCAGCCTCTGTGGAGGAGGAAAACTGGGATATAATAGCTATAGAAACAAACCTCATGAGATGCATGTTTTAATTCCCTGTATTGTTCAACATGTAGCCACTACTAATTTTTAAATAAAAGATTATTAACATGGTTACTTATTTATTCAGGGCTTATTCTATTCAATTTTATGGACTACCACTGCCAAGTCAAGAGAAGCAGAAATCAGTAAGACTTAACCTCAAAGTTCTGACGGAACTATTCATTTATGTCACTGACTTCTCAGAACTGCAACTCAGTAAAGGGCCTGAGTTTTATGTTTTAGTTGTCTTTGTCTGCAAATATCAAGTCTGAGAATGAAAGCACAGTAGTTACACACACACCACACATGCAAATTATTTATGCATTTCTGAACACAGCCCCAATGTTCCAACTGCTCCAGTTACATCCACCTTTCCTAGAGACTGGGTACAAGCTGCGCACTTTGCTCAGCCAGTACCTTTCCTAAAAGGCGATGAGACACCTCCTGAGCAACTTCAGAGCAGATGAGGTTATACCATGGTCAGGAAAGCTCCCTGGGGATGTCAAAAAGGCTAACCTAACCTTCTGAGATCCGTATAAACAAACAACTGAACATGGAGAGCCTTGAACCAAGGGACTGCTGTTTACCTAACCCCTGAACTGCAAAAGACATCAATCCCTGCCTTATTAAAGAAATGCATACACTAGTCAGGCATGCCTGCTTGATCAGCTTCTCCCATTCACAGCTTCTCCGGGGTCGGAGGAAGTTCCAACAGGCCCTGTTCCATAAATAAAATCCTTCTGGCCAGCGATAACTAAATTGTATTAAGACTGGCTCAGACAGCTTCAATTAGAAATATCAGCAGGGGAGGACTGAAACACCCCCCATCAATTTGCTTACAGCTGGTCTTTTCCTCCCCAAACCAGTTCTAACTACCTGGTTCAAAGAAAGTTTTAGGGAGTCCATAACATGCTTCTACTTATTATATGTGTAATCCATATGTATGTGCAAGCCAAAATCAAAACTTAATATCTGATATAAAAGCTTTAAATACAGAGGATCAACAGATCTTTAACAGAAGGTTCCCAACCATCAGCAAGCAAACGCAGGAAAACTTCAGAGTGAGTAATATACACCCTTTCCCCTCACGTTCACAAGATTTCTCTCACTTCTTAACTACGTAAATAGCAATCATTTGTGTATATTACAAATTTATCCTTTCTTTATGAAGATTAGAGAAAATAAGTCTATTCAACCAAAATAATGTGCAAAACTCTACAGCGCAGTCTTCTTACAAGTATCAGTACTTATTAAAGCTCAAAATCTTACAGGAAAGACATTTAAAATCTGTTGTTAATCTATAACTTTTTCCAACTGCCAAATTAAACTAATTTTTTTTCCTACGTACATAAGGAAAAAAAGTTCTAAAAGAGAATCACTCCTCCTACATGTACTCTGAAACCTAATCACTTATTTAGGAGTAAATACTAGCGAATTTCACAATGATCAACTCGACAGAAATAGTCAAGTTATTGTATTTTCAGAGATACGGGAAATTAATTTTTTATAGGAATAAATTGGCAAGATTGAAATATATTAATATTTTAGTATTTTCTTTAAAAACTTATTTCTATCAGACTTTCATACAGCTTAGTCAACAGAAAAAAATTCGCAATATTCAATTTCTCTTAAAAGGAAAAGAAGCTCAACACAGACTCTGGGTCAATAAACCCACGCTTAAATTTCACTTTAAGCAAAAAATAAAATCGCTGATAATTTACCGAATAAGTCAGTCTTGCTCTCAATGTGCTCAATTTCAAGACACAAAAATAAACGCCACAACTAAATCCAATTACATTATGTCCTCAAACTTAAGAGAATAACAAGGAAAATACAAAGAAAAACCACAGGAAAAAGTCAGGGATTGGGGAAGTAGGCATCAATTTCCACATCAACTCCAAAGGGACTATAATCTTCGTACATCTTCTACAGAGGTACTTGTGAGAACAGTCAATTGCAATGAGGCGTGAAAAGAAAATCCACAGTTTGTGATATGGAGCCTGCTCTCCAGTCAGCAGCAACTTGCATTCTTTAGCACATTTTCAGTCCTCAAACCTCTTCTTTCTCTCGTGCCTGTAGCGTTACCTGGCAAACGCTGCTTGGCACAGCCCATGTTACCATTGTGCTGGCTTGAAAAGATAATTCCTTGTAATCATAAAGAAAACAAACGCGTATTCTTCGTGCTGTATTCATATTGTAATACCAATCCTGATGAGCTGATACTTCAGGAAGATGCAGTCTTGCCTAACACACTCATATCAACTGGTCAAACTAGGAAGAGAGAATATTGTTCTTTCACAGACAGAAAGTTGAGAAGGTAAACAAACACAGTCAGGAGTAAATAGGTACCTGGCAGCAAACCCACGGACTGAATTAAAATCCTCAGGTGCACAGCAGAAGACTGCACCATACAAACAATGTTCTTCATTTATATACAATGACACGTTTTAGGGTGAAACAACAAAGTAGTTGAGGGGATGGCACAGATCCATTTTCTTGGTTCAGGTTTCTGTATTTAATTATTTAGCATATTAAAAAAAAAAAAAAACAAAACGGAAAAACATCTGAGGCTGCTCAGGGTTGTGTGGACAAGGACAGTTGGCAGAGGAAGGGGCTACAGGAGTAAGAAAAAGCAAATGGACAAAGAGAGGGAATTGAGTGGGAAGGGCAGAGTTGAGAGAGATGGGGTAAAACACCAGAAAACTCATCAGTAGTAACAGGAAAGAACAGGTTTTCTGAATTACCAAATTGCCTTCATTTCCTAATGTGTAATAGTTGAGGGGATGGGGGGAATTGAGAGTTCAGAGGCTTAAAAAAATACAATGTTAAAATGCATAGCATAAAAGCATGCAATATGGAATTCTTGTGATTGAAGTTACAACCTCAGATATTAAAGACTTCTCCAAGCAGAAGGATGATCTTCTGTATTTCACCTATAACACTGATTCAAGGTATTACATAGTTTTAAAAATATTTTCTGCAACTTTTTTTTTTTAATGTAACCATACGGTAGCTACAGGCAGGAAATGCTTTCGTTGTTTATGTATAACATTATACAAAATCATTTTACAGCAAAGCCCCTCCTATCAAAACAGATCTATTGAAGCTCCAGTTATTTCCTATTCTTTACTAAACACTCGAATCCCTTTGTGAAAACACAAACCCAAGGCTGCTTTACACAGACTTCCTTGAAGTCAATGCCCACTATTAAGAACAATTATTTTTTTTGTCCCCAAACTCAAAACATGGATCAGCCTCTCAAGGTTAACGTCCTCGTCACACAACAATTCTCATCCACTAAGCACTGGCCACTGTTGAGAGTCAATACTTCAAATAGCCTACAATTTGCAAACCACAAAGCTCTATGCCTCCAGGAAGCCCCCATGGTGTATGTTTTTACTCAGACTTCAAAAAGCTATCAGAACAAACAGTGGTGGAAAGGGAAGGTGAAAGGCCCAGGGGACGAATGATCAAAATCAAGTAAATGAGCACAAACAGTTTATGGAAAGGGAGAGAAATTTCATTGCAAGAGTGCAATCTGAATGTGTGAGCAATCCTTGTGGAGACTTTTAGTAAGATCAAAAGTTTTGTATAAAGGCTTAGAGCCTAAGTATTTTCCACCCAACTACTGCAAAACCATGAGAGAGAACTGTAACATCCAAAACCAGTAGCATCCCATTTCACACACAAGAAAGCAGAAAAAGAGAGAAAAAATAATTTCTTCTTTCATATTGCACAAATAAACTACTGACCTGGGAACACAATCCAGATTACATGGCTTCCACTTCCTTGCTCTACATAAACAAGAGGACTCTTGGAGGAAGCTGCCCACTGCAAGTAGGACAGAGGGAGTCCATCCTGAACAAGTCATCCTGAAATTCTTGCTCCATCTGTGCACAGAGTAATTCAGTCATCTCTCACAAAAAAAAGAAGTAAAATTTCTCCTTAAGCATCTAAAGAAGTAATTATAAATTATGCAACCCCCTTTCATACTTTTTGGAGAATTTAACCATCACTTCAAAAAGCACCATATTTGGGAAGTTCAGTCCTGTACCTGAATCTACAGGGATTCTCTGAATCCCTCTTATTTAGCTGTACAGATATGAACCAAGTTCTTAGCAAGAAAAATGGCCTTTTCTTCCCAGAAGGACAATACTCAACTGAGTAGCAGTAACAGAAATTCTTATGACATTTATATTTTGTTACTCTTCAGAATGAACTGTACTTTGTCCCTTCCGTACTTTTTTCAAGGTACACACTGAAATATCCCAAACCTGCAGAGCCAAATATCCAAGAATTTAAAAAAAAAAAAAAAAGTATATTCCCATTCATTCTGGGAGATATCAGGTATTAAAGAATTAACATCTTTTTGATGCTGATGCTTGCTTAGCCAAACTCTATAGACACAAAATAAAAACCACTGTTAGTGATATTCTTTCTCAAGAAAAAACACACTTTCACACTTGAAATTACAGCAAGAGTGTACTGAATTTGCAAAATGAAACACCTAAAAAAAACAACAAAAAAAATCCAAATAGAAGGTAGCACATGCATTCTTGCGTGCAGGATGTGTGGTACACTACACTTCTGTAATATTTCATGAAAGTAAGAGCAATGGCATTTGTTCCATGCCATGTTCTAATCCAAAGTGGTTGCAATAAACCCAGTGAAGTCAAAATTAAATGCAGAACTTGGTCTGTAAGGAACAAGCTATGTGATTTGCAGTGATTGTAGCAACCCACCTCCACTTACAGTGAAAGACCTCCAAAATGACAATGCAGTAGAAATTTTAAAACTTGAATATAGTTCTATTCTGTAGTTGCTTATGGAACTTTGCAACCATCATGTATGCAAAACAGGGCAGGCTTGCTTTAACAGGGGAAATAAACTTGTTCATTTCCTCATTTTGAGTATTTCATTTTGCCACTCACCAACATGCTTTGGGCTGTTGGTTTGTTGTGGGATTGTTTTTGGTTTTGTTTGGTTTTTTTTTTTTTCCTTCAAGGAAAGGAACCACACTCAACAAAGGATTTCCTAAGCACATGAGGCAAGACTCACTACAGACCTACAGGGGCAGATTACGTAACAGGAGTATGGAGCCAAATGGTATTAGATAATTTGGAAATGCTCACCAAGTTAGTGGTGATGTGATGGCAAATACAAGCCCAGAACACAGCAGCCTCTTGGCCACATCCACTGCCAGTGAGCTGGACTGTGCAGTAGGGTCCAAGAGCTTACAACTGCTGTTGTAATTATTCAAGACTCAGCAAAGTAATGGCCCTAATTATGCAAGATGCTTCTTTTCTCCCAGGGAATGCAGCTTTCCACAATAACTACATCCCCCCAAAATAACAAAGCCTGGATTAACTGTAAAAACTTAGGACCACAAGAGACTTTACACAGAAGAAAGGTTATTATACACAGCAGCACTTCAAGCTCTCAGTTTTACCACAAATCTCAAGATAAGTGCACCTCTTTTGAAATCCCAGATCCTAAAAACATGCAATGGAGTGCAAATCTCAGTTTAATTTATGTATCTAGTTCTTGTGGCTTAGGAGAATCTTATATATATGACCTGAGTTTATCTAAGAAAAGAAACAATTTTTACAGACATTTTTTTTTTATTGAAAGGAAAATCATTCTTTGGAGGCTTATCATCATGAGTACTTTGGACAGCTGACTACCAATGCCACTGCCAACTGAAACAACAACTGTTCAGTTTCAAAATACTTGTAAAGACCCACAGTCATCCCCCAAGCTCTCCCCACACTATCAGATCCACATTTTATCCTCAAATTAAGATAAATTCTATTATAGCATCCTTCTGTTTTGCATCAGGGATTTGAACTTAACTTTAGGATAACTAGCAGAGCCAATTGCTGTTCTTGGAGGCAAAAAAGGAAACTTAATTAGAATGCACTTGGAGCAGACTCTTTTGGCAGCTAAACTCCCAGTAGCCTCCATCAGCAGTGGGCAATCTCTGACACAAAGCTAGACTGGATTTTCCATTCAGCCCTTCCTTTCAAAAGCTCACAGTATAACAATACTAGAACATCCACAGGTCAGAAAAATCCCCTCTACTTTGCACATGCCTACAGCAGCCTGAAAATGCTTGCAGAAATACCTGAGGGCAAAATATGCTGGCATACAACTTCAGAGACCAAGAAAGATGGACAGTAGGGGCAGCAGCAGCAAACTGGAATAAAGTACAGAAGCAAATAGGAGAGGTAAGAGCATTAGCAGACACTCAGTCAAATAGAAGGGAGGTTTGATGGAGACTGGAAGCTAATACTACAAAAAGAAAATGTATGTAAGTGATTGACAGGTTCTTTTGGTTGTGGGCTGGTTATTTTTTTTTCCCTTTCTGAAGTCATAGAGACCATACAGAAGTAAAATACCCTATGATCAAACAAGGCCCATCTGCTGGAATTCTGTTTTCTTAATAGGACTTTTTCATAAATAGCACCAAAAATTGATTTCATATCTACAGCAGGACTTCGACAAAGTGCAAAAAATAAAGGAATTAATTACACTCTGAGAGGAAAGAAAAAAAAGAGAGTACAGGTCAATTACAAAGTCCTACCCAAAACCATCAAAGTTCTTAGCTGTGCCAGTGTGGGGAATGCAAATTTAATTGGACCAACTATCAGAACAAAACACAGAGACAATTAAGATACTCTTTTTTATATAAAGTTTTAAAAGCTTCACTTCCCCACAGTACTCTTGTCTTTTCAAAATAATTTTCTTTACAGAGGCAGCACCTACAACCTTACTGTTTACCACATGCAAACAAAACATTCAGCAAAATATGGTCTACAGAGTAAAATAGAAATAAACTAAACATGAACACAAGAGCTGGCAAAGCCCAGAGTGAAAGTTTGGTTTGCTCTGAGGCTCAGTTCACACTCATGCAAGTGTAAGGTGCTTTGCTATGCAGGGGTGCAAAAAGGGGCCAGTACACATTGTTCTTCCCTGTCATTGAAGCATTGGACAAAGAGCAATAGGACTTTTCTTGAAGACCCACCACAGCCCTGCCTTCAAAGGGTATGTGATGGTCACTGGTGTAATGTGATGAGAAGGAAGAAACACTGCAATGACATCATATGGTGTAGAACCACCAAGGGTCCTTTGCTGCATTAATGACACTTCCATGAAGCTACTCCAGCACAAGAATAAAAAGGGTGTGGAGGAGTAAAATAAAACGCTTCACCTCATTCCTTTCAATTACCAAAAGATCACTGTGTGCCCTGCACTGTACCCAACACAAAATCTTAGACAGGAGATGGATCTTTTTCTTCCACAGAAGCACTCAGATGTTACTACATAACCTGATGCTTCATAATCCCCCAATCCACATGTGCTTGATCCCAGAAGAACAACCTGCAGGACAGACACTCTAAGGGCAATTTCAACTCCCAAGAAGTTTCCTGGGCATAGCATCTGCTCTAGCGTGCAGTGACCCTCTGTCTCTGAAACCAATCTTGCAACCAACACATTACTCCTTCAAAGCTCTGACTTTACAGACTTCATCCTGCAATTCTGTCATTACAGTCAAGACCAGGATCCCCCAGTACTTACATGAATGAGGCAGACAGCCAGTTAGTTAAGTTAACACTTCCTTGACTTCTGTTTTCATTTGGAAGGAATGTGCACAAATCTTGACTTTGATTCCACAAGAACACTCTAAGGTCAATAAATCTGGATATTCATCTTCAAAGGCCAGTATGGGCTTACAGGATGCCACCACTTATAAGGTAGGGATTGACTCCTTCAGGCCAACCTTTTTGTGTAAATGCAGTACAAATTCCTAGTTCCTATGTGGTCACCAGGAGTTCCACATCACTACATTTAAATCTGTTCAAGAGGGCATCATAAAACGAAGTGATGCCTCCCTGGCAACCATCCTCTCCCAGCCTCTGTCCATAGGACACCAGCCAACTTTCACAAAAAGGAGAGGAGATTTATGCTTGAAGTACCCCTTAAGGATTTTAGGTTTTGTTTGTTTTAGAGGGTAGGGGAAAAGAGACTGTGAAAGAACAAGCAGAGCTAATCTCCAGCTTTTAAATAAAACACAGCTACACAGATTTCTTTGCCCTTGGGCTTTTGTTTTTCCTCTTGACTGAAATCCTGCTCAGCCTCACCTGATACTGACAGGGATGGCAACCCACCAGACCCTTGCAGCCAACAATTTTTTATTTTCCTTTATTAAAACAGGAGACAGGCTGGGAAAACAAGGACATTAAATGTGCCTAAATTCCATTTGGCCTAAGAGAAGATTATCCTATTCTAATGCAACACAAGCAAAGAATTTCAAATGTCAAGATCTCCCACAAAAAAATGTATGCTGCTTAGTGACAGGATGTTTAATTATTCTCAGTGCGATGAAAAGGTTTAGACTGCCCCATTACTGCTGATGTCAGTAAGGAGTGCCCTCTAAATTAAACTTGGGAATATGACATTTGTCTACAGTCAACCATTTAAAGCCTGTCTCCTANAAAAACCCCAACCAAACAACAAACACTCACCACAAAAACAATATTACACAAATGTCAGCTACATTGGTGTGTTGAGATGTACCTGAACAAAGCAAGTTATGCCTTGAAAAATAATTAAAAAAAAATCAAATATTAAAAAAATACAATTAAGATAGTTCTTAAGGGGGAATTTACAGAAGCCAATGTGATATGCAAATTATTTTACTGTTGCATTCTTCTATGTTTGCATAACTTTCATTTCCCTCACGCTATTTAACCTCTAGTCAACATCCTTGCTTAAGTCCAGTGCTAAAAAATACTGAAAAATATTTGAATTCCACTTTTAAATCCTCAGTTTTAACTGGAACTGAAGTTATGAGAGCAGGCCTGTTCATGTACAGCTCTTACATCAAGGCTTTCCCACTATGTCATTAACTAATTTGCAAGCTAGTGCGGGATCTCATCCAATCAAAAAGGTATGTGGCAAAACAAAAACACCAAGGATGCACCATTTCCTCAATACCCCAAGAGGGAAATACACATCCAGCATTTCTAGGCTTAATTTCACACATAAGAATACGGGGGATTCTCAAGAACAATATATATTGCTTAATTCTCACCACTTCATGTCATCTTATACCAGCCCTGTAGGATTCCAGAGGCATTGTGTCCCAAATTAAGAGGCACGTCTGTGCTATTACTTCAGCACCGGCTTTTATGGCACATTCAATCCATCTACCACGACAGGCAGTGAGAACAGTGAGACAGACTTCTCTCATATGTAAGAAACACTTTAGAGTGTAAGGCAAAAAGTTACTGGTGACAAAAGACAAGGTCACAAACAAGTTTGCCTTCACCTGTTACAAGAAACTTAAAAGTACCACTACCCTGTAAGGGCAAAAAGCACAGCAAAGCCAAAAAGCTTGTCTTCCCATATTCTCATTTGTATCTCTTCTTATGAAAAGTGTGTCTTTTATTACATTTAAATTTGCTCAATTGAGAAATAAGTTCAGCTCTTATGAGTGTTAGATATGCACTGCTTCTTTCACATTAAGAAATAAGGCAGCTTTTAACTCTAGTCATGTATAACAATTTTTAGTCAAAAAGTGAAGAGAATTGCAGTCAAACACGCTGCAGTGCCTCAGAAAGGACGAACACTCACTAGCAATTAGACAGCAAAGACACGGACAGGAAAGTGAACCATGCCTGATGTATCCCATGTGCTCTGATTAGATTTAACAAGTCACTACATTCTACAATAATCAAGCACAAGACACATGCAATGTGCCAGAACCAATGAAATTGGTATATCTAGTGTTAACCTTTTAAAAGATGTCAAGGCACATCAACAGATCATGATTTTGCAAACCAAGCAGAGTTTTACAGGGCCAATTCTTAGGTGAGAGTCAAACAAAATCTACAATTAGCACTAAGTTGTTCAAATGATTCATTGAACTTTCATCCGAATTTCTTATCAATTGGCATAACATTCCTTGGTGCAAGGTATGTTGAAATAAGCGTTTTCTGAAGCCATTGTTAGTTTTTATCTTCTTTAGAATAAAACACTTAAACACACAGTTCCCATCTCCCCAAACTTGTTCCCGAACAATACTTTTCACTCACCTTATGCAGTGCTCCATTTACAACTAAAGCAGCTGCCACGTATCACGCACCAGAGCCAGCACCACTCCATCAGTAGCTCCTTCCCTCATCCACACACGCTAGAGTAACTTTGAAAGCAGTGTAGTTTAAATTGCCTTTCAAATGCTGCTTGTTTTTTAATCAGCTTGTTAAATTAGGCAAAACTCTCTTGTAATTTAGAGATTATGTCCCCCTTTTCATGCATTTGATCATACAACCAGTTAGGAAAGTAAGCACCATCCTGTCAATTAACAGGCTTTGGAACTTTGTCTTCAGTTAAAGCATGAACAGTTCCATAACCAAGTTCTCCAGAAGAGCAGATCTCCCAGCAAATACATTTATTTTAACTAGATGCTGCTGCAAACATTCTAGAAAGTTGGTTATACCTTGCCATTCAAGCAATAAAAGCATGTCTGGACACAAAAGTAGAAGTGAGATGAAAAACAGGTTGTTCTTCCACCCACCACCCTGCTGCCTGTCCATTTTACCCTGACACCAGCACTAGCAAACATCTAGGCAAACTGCACATCACTATTCTCAAAACGGAATACATCATCATCTCCTGCAAAGATAATCTGACAGAGCAAGAAATCTCTGCTAAATAACATTTCTCAATAGTCAAGCTACACTGTGCTTTATTTTATGCTATTAGCTTTGCTTCCAGCTCCTTGGACCACCCTAAGGGATTCCTCTCAGTCATGTTCTTCAAAAACTTGCAGATATGATTATCTCCCACTTAGACATCATTTAGACAAGTCTCATGCATTTCTTTTCATCTTTCCCTCATAAATCAATTCCTTCAGTCTCTCCAGCATTCTTGCTGCTCTTCCCTAAATTTCTTCCAAACTACTGGCATCTTTCAGCCAACTTCCAATTCCGTTCTGCACTCTAGATGTATTTTTTTGTACTCTAAAGAAAGATAATTAAGACTTTTCAAGAAATATTAATGCTCCAAGCCTGGAATAAATCTAAATCAGATATTATATTGTTTTTTTCCAGAATGGATAGCAATTATCCCTGTTTCATAGAGCAGAAGAGCAGAGAGAAATATCTGACTTATTGCTGCACACAGGCAACACCAGAATAAGAAACAGATCCACATTCTGCCATTCCCCATTGTGGTCTGCCAAGTTTCAGCCTACAGACAATGTAAGACAGTGTTTCCAGGCTGTGATCCACAGTCAAACACAAGTCATTTCCAAGTGACCACAGAACACCACTCAGGCAGCCCACACGTGTTCACATGCGTGGGGACAGCACTGGAGGTTGCTGGGACCACTGGTACCCTGCAGCACCCTACAACACGCCTACAATATGTTATTACCATAAGCAGTCAGCACACAAATCTCTGATATATCTACTTGATTTTATTGCTACGTAAAGGTTTGTTTCTAAAACCAGGTATCAGCTATCGTGAGGTTAACTGCCCAAACCAGCTAACTGAATTCCAGAGATTAAGACTGGTTTTAAATGAGAGGACTGACTGACCGCCAGGCTGAGGCAGTACAAAGCAGTTTGTAACTCGAGCATTTCCTTCCCTTCCCTCTCTGATACATCTGTGAAGGAATCACAGAGAAATAACTCTAGAAAAATTAGAAACATCTTCACAAAAGAAATCTGTAAGAAGGGCTGTATGAAGGAGAGGCAAGTATGAAGAATTGGCAGGTAGGGAGAGAAAAGCCTTATCAGTTAAGTTAAAAAAAAAAACAAAACAAAACAAAAAAAAAACCAAAAACAAAACAAAAACTGAAACACAAAAAACCAAACAAACAAAACAAAAAACCAAAACACAAAACCCAAACCAAACAAAAACCCAAACAAAAAACAAACAAACAACAAAACAAAACCAAAAGAAACCAAACCCCCACAAACAGGATGCAGACACATTAAAAAAGCACTGATCTAACAAAGGAATGTGAACTGTAGTTGACTTAAACACCATCACAGCAATAATCCTCCCCCTACACACAAATCTCTGCAACTCAAAGACACGGAGTTTTCAGCTCTTCCAAATTCTGTGCTTCTTTCCCACTGCTTGAGACTCTTAGCTTAGCTAATTTAACTTCTTACTGCCTTTTCTTTACAGACAACAAGAGTGCCAAAGTTTGACCCAGATGAAAGCAAAGCAAACTATGTTGTATTATTCTGCCTACCTTAGGAGAGGTATTAAATTCTAGCACTCTGCTACACATTCTTCACATTGAAAGAACAAACTACAAAGGGTCCTCTGTTTCAAGGTCTGCTCTTAAACATCAGAAGAGTGTAACCAAGATTAGATAATGAACACCTCTGTGGAAGATACAATTTCTTCCCAAGAACGCAATATACTGAGCTAAATGCCATTTTCTAAACTTACATACACAACTTTCTTAATATAACTACTGGTTCACAATTATAGTTCCTGCTTATATCCACAAAGGTGGTAAATATGCCTTATGAGGCTTATCCCTGTCCCAGGAAGAACCATTTCCTCCATCCATCTCTGTAGATCAGTTGCTATGTGATTGTTCGCTGTCATAGAACATTATGATTTCTCCATTTGTACAACAGAAGTAATCATGCTCATTTCCCTAAAGAGGGTGGGGGAGTAACTAGTGATAAATAGGCTGAAGACACTACAGAAATAAAAAGGTACTACCAATATCACTAAAATCTTATCCCACAATCTGAGTTAAATGCAGCACTTCTTACTGCCTTTTGAAAAGTCTCACAACTACTCTCCTGCCTTAAAAGGAGGAGGAAAAAAATCCAGTAATGACACTTATAAACTCTAGCACCTATCATTTCCCATGCTCTAACCTAAGGAGGCATAAATCCTTCCTGTAATTCACCAAGGATGAAAAACACCAGTCATATATAATATCATAAAACCAGAAGACATAAGCAATAAAAAAAACCCTCAAAATGTCTAAAAAACCATTTATCAAGCAGTTTTTGCTTGAGGCAAGTTAGGTAATAACATGCAGAACAGCGCCAATTTAAGGAGTTTGCATCCAATATACTATATTTAATAAGTAGCTACAGGTAAAAATGATGGCAAGTTTGCTTTCCTTTATTTGTTCAGAGGGCTCTGGTGCAAATCATACATACATTAAGGGAGGAGAGATTACCACAGACCTTTCTGGGCACAGCATGATTTCTATGTTACTGCCACTTAACAAGAAGTCATTTTGAGACCTGAGTATGTTGAGTCAGGAGATGTGGTTTCAGGCCACTTAGTCTCACAGTATAAGTCAGTCACCATCATTTAATTAGAAGAGATGCCAGCAGATCAGTGGTCCAACTGGGTATGAGCAGATTTCAAAACTTCAGGAGACTACTGGTAACAGACTTGTAGTATGGAAAGATCATCTACGCTTTACACAGATTAGTATTTGTTAACTGATAACCACCTACCTGGAATTCGGATTTTAAATTTACCACTTTGTCCAAACCCACCATCTATTATTCCACTTTCTCCTGTAGATAGTTTCACTTTCAGGCCCACAAAAATCTGGATGTTTGTTTCCTTTTTAAACAGTGAACGACCAATCACACTGTAATCATCCATCACCTACAAAAGAAATAGAAATTCATGAGTCTAAAATCTCAAATGACAAGAAATTATCTGTGATACTAAGTTTGGCAACTTCTAGCACCACTGAAAAATCATCTACTCCCAAATGAACAAAACTATAGACAAGTCATCTAAACTGTTGAGTTTAAAGCAATTTGTATCTAAAACCATAGAAGACTATGAATTAACGTATTTCTGCTTTCAGTGCTCCTCTCAAAACACAGGAAGAGCACAATGTACTGTAAAGATCAGTTAGTTAATGAAAATCTTTTTTTCTGCTTTAAACCCTTTTCACGAAAGTCGCTTAAGTACGTATGGTCACAAAAAGTTTATTCCATTACTTATCCTACAGCTAAGTACATTATCACCTACATAACCATTCCTTCTCTTAGCTCCAGACCTGCACTCCAACAGCTACACGTCCAAAGAAATGACAGTTTCTAAATAGAGCCTTTTAAATATTCACCTTTACATACATATTGATTTGTTAAACTAAAAGCCTTATGACCATTGAATCCAATTTTAATTTCAAGGTTTGTAACCCAGTGGGAAGACCCATTCCAAGTTGAATTCTTAATTAAGCTATCAGGAACAAGGGGCAGCAATGTTGGTGGGTATGGCAAGATAAACAACCCTCCCTTAGGCATTACAAAGTATAAGGTGCAGTCAAGTGAGCCTAATCCTGTAGGTGTGAATATCCTTGTATACCTAAAGCCTGGAGTTACTCTACCTTGTAGACACAGAAAGAACATTTATTTATCAGAAGAAATATGGGGATATTACTTAAATCTTTCCAAGATTATTTTCTACAGTAAAAGTTGCAGCTCTTCTCCATATCTTAGGAGCCACTTTTATCTATGCCCACAGGTTTCAAAGACCAAAGTGACTTAGAACAGTGAAGAATTATAACCAGTTCTGAACACATTTTTTTTTTTTTCAGTTTAAACGATGACTCAAAGTATTGCTGGTTTATTAAACAACTATCCTCTCCTGAAGCCTCCTCCATAAACTGTAATGCGCATACAGACTCAAATTCCTATGATTGCTATTATTTTGTTACGTATATACACATCTATTTTAATGCCAATCTCAGTATGCTAATAAATCTAGCTTTTATTTTCAGCAGAGCTTACTACCTCAGCTACAAACAGCCCTGAAAGTGCTGTGCAGTACTGCAGAGCACTGGCAGGACATCTCCCTGTCCCAGACCACATCCCAGATGAGAAATATCTACAGCCCTTCCTCCTCCTTTCACGTGGAGATGACAACAGGACAGGCAGCTCCACTCCTGGCTGGGTTCAGTCAAGGCTTCAGGCAGAAGCACTCAGATGTCTCCACACCATTTGATGCCACATCTTTTCCTGAAAGGTCGCATTTGCACTTTGGGGTTTTTTTTTTTTTTTGTGCCCATCCTCTCCCACTGCTTCAAAACAGTTGGTGAACCATTAATGGCAGTATCACTGCTTGGCAACCTATGGCTTAAATTTAAAACTGAATCATGTCTTTTACTAGAGCCTTTGATAATAGGTGGTAGTTGAGGGGGAAGATAAGCTGTCAGGCACACTTGCCTTTCTTTGGGTCTGAAACAGAAGACTAGCATAAAAAGAAGCTGTTAATTCCAACCTGAAGAAGCACTTATATTCTCAAAGCTTTCTTCCTTTTTCCAGTTGCATTAAAAAAATATTACTTCTTTCTATAAAACTTTTATTCCTAAAATAAGAATTTCAGAACTCCATTCCTCCTCTTCACCACTGGCTATATGCTCCTTTCCCCCATATTTGAAACACAGAGGGTCTCTTATGCTCCAGTGAGGATCTTATGCATAACTATTATTTTTGTAGTTATCCCCCAAAATGGCACACAAAGCCAAATTTAGAGGCCACGTAAAGATCTTACTTTTCCCAGAGCACTTGAAATCTATCTTTAACTTAATTAAAAACAGAATTACAGGGTAAGCAATCATACAAGACTAGCATGGTTCAGTTTAGAGCCCCTGCAGCACAGAGGAGGCTCCCCAGCAACTAAGATGATTCCTGTGAACAAGTGTTAGAGGCATCATGGACCTCTGAGTAAACCAGTAATGATAACCTAAAACTGATGATTAGAACAGCAACAAAATCTATCACCCTTTAGTTATGTCACACTCAGAACCTCTAATTTAAAAAAGCCCTTATCTTTTATAGAAAAAAATGCACTCTGTAGGGTTCTGCTTTTGTATGTTCAGTTTAGGAGGTAGATCAAGGGCTCCAACTGCACCGCTCCTCTCATTCTAATGATCTACTTAAGAAAAAAAACCCACATAAAATAAGCAAACAAGCAAAAAAACACCAAACCCTTCTTTAACTGATCACTATGTTCTGTTGGTATCATAATTCCTTGGGCAATTCTGTAGGCCATTAGAAACAAAACTGATTTAGTGGTGCTGAGATAGTAAGTGATTAGTGACTTGCCTGAGTGGCTGTTTGGAATAAAAGCTTTATGACCCAAGCCTCAGTTTCACACACTGAATACTACACACCCCATCTTGTGTTGTCCATCCCTTCCAGTTAGCCTATCATCAATTTATCCCCAACAAAGAATAAATAACATGAGAAAGCCTCCTGTAGCAGGAACTAAGATAACTAGATCAGTCTTTGCATTAAAATGAGTGTTGAAAAGAATTACCACAAAGGAGAGCTCATTTTCTCAACTTTAAGACTATGTTAGAAAAATAAAAATTCATTTTTTTGGGTTTAGCCTTGCTTTGCAAAAAGGCAGAGAAATGGATGTTGTTCTCTCCAACTGAAACTCAACACTTCCAATTACTTTACCAGCAATTTACCTCCAATTGTGGGATTTTAAGTTAATCCCCTTTGAGTTCTCAGAACATCTACAATGGCAATCACTTGGCCTATTAGCTGAACAGCCTTTTGGGAGAGCTTTCTGATTTTCTCTCACTTTTTTTTTTATATAAAACACTACGAGCTTACAAAGCCAAATGCTGCAAAGACAGTAAGGGATACACAGTCTGCTCTGAAGCAGCAGCAAGGGGCCTAGCAACAAGGGCAGACTAATTTTATTAACTTCAGGGAAACTTCAAAAAGCTTTAGGGCTTTAATGCCAGACAGAGACGACCCCAAAAGTCAGTTTAAGTGCTGCATAAACAAAGGATTAGGGCAAGAAAAAGCTGAAGGCTCCTTGCATTTCTTGTTTATATTGTCATATGACCTAGTAGGAGTGGGAGAGGACTGCCTCTCTGACTTTAATCCCCCATGGTGTACAGTGGCGTTTCAGTTCACTGACCTACATTACGATAATATTTTTTTAAATTTATGGGCAGAGGTGCAGCATCAAACTCACTTAAGGACTTTAAAAAAAGAAAAGGGGCGGGAAGGGAAAAATACCCAGAAGAGAAAATTTCTGGCTGGTATGGTCTCCCCCTCTCACTTAGGTTAGATCAGCAGCTTAGAAAGGGATTTCAAGTTCAAAGGGAACGTCACTGTTACTCTTGTTTTATGGCTTAGACCAGAGGACACAATAGCACTGAGTTTATGAAATATCCCTTCCCACTTGGCTTTTGTGTTTGCACAAAAAGAGTAAACAGCGTTTTATAACCATAGGTGAAGTATGTGCATCTCTGGCACATAACCCTTGTGCTAACAACAAGGAGTTCACAGAAAAAAAAAAATAACCAACTCGCACTCCCCATCTCAGCAGTACTTACATGACCATATACTGTTTGCAAAAATCACTGTTCACATCACATGTGTTGGCATTCAGTGAAAACCATAGTATAATTCCAAGGAAAAACAACATCAGTTCCCCTTTGAGCAGGACAGCACATTATACTGTCCAGACTGTTAAACCACTCTACTTTCCAGGATAACTTAGAAATGACTGTCATATGAACACCCTCTCAAGTAATCCATCACACATTTTGGGAGCAAATGGCTCCCATTTCTTAAAATATCTGCAGGGGGAAAAAAAAAAAAGGCATATCAGAACAGAAACACACAGGAAGACACAATGCGGTGCCAGACTGAGACAGAAATAAGGGAATGTTTGAGACAGAAAATAAAAGCACTGACTATTAAATACTAGAAAAGATTCACCAAGAATAACCTTTTCTGATTTAAAAAAAAATTACATGGGATTAAAAAGAAACAACTTTTTAAAGAAGGATGAAAACAGGCCTAAGGACTACTCTCAGCAAACTGATAAATGTTCCATTGAAACCAAAACAGACAAACAACAAGAGAGGAAAACGAAAAAAAAGAACCTATGACTAACACTGAAAGAAAAAGTATTTTTATTACTTTTTTGTACTTTAGAAAAAGTACACTTGAGACATCTTCATCATGATCAGTGACAGCTCATTTATTTCTAGAAAACAGTTTCAAGCACTTTCCATTTCAGTGTCAGAAATGGGAATATTTTGGAGATTGCAAATTCCTGTTCTTTTTAAAAACAGTTTCATGCATTGAGAAAATGACTGTGCATGAGGCCACAAAAAGGGTGAAGGAGAAAGGAACATAGAGGGATTTCACTGATTATCGAGTTTCCAGCTCTTCTGATTCTACAGATTTTTACCTCAGAGTTGGTTACTGAGAACTAGGTGAACACTCTGGTACAAAGAAAGAATGACTTGGCCAGCCATGGCTTTTCCTCAAGAACTTGCTTACAGCAAAACTTTTCTTTCTGCAATTCCCTCCAGTACTAGCAGTCTTCAGCTGTTTGCTGGGCTCCAAAGACCTTCCTTCTCACCATCCTCTAAGCAAACAACCTTAACTTCTGCCTTTGAACACCCATCCAGGAAGAAGAAATGGACATGAAACATGTTCAGTGCTTCATTACTGCTGCTTTACTAGAGTAAGAAATGAACACAAACATCTATTTCCATTAACTTGGTTTTCAGAAGTTTGTTCCATTTCTCCCCAGCCTATGTTTCTTATGTCCAATAAAAATTTTCCTTTCTCTGCCCTTCTGAATAAAGGGACAATTGCATTTGAGAGTATCTAACACACATAAAATGCCCTTCTTGCTGAGCCTACTGCCATCACTATAGCTTGGTAAAATCCAGAATAGTAGCAGAAAAGGAGTCACAAGTACTGAGAAAGGACAATGAGTGCAAAGTGCACAACCACACTGCTTTAGGTATTAAAGGCTCTATGCCTACCAATCAGTATTCTCCAAGCAAGCACAGGGTACCAACAGGGCACTAACTTCATTACCCACCTTTACAGTGCAAGTTTCCTTCACCTCTATTTAAAGTTTGGAAGGTTTGAATGCCTCAAAAAAACCACCTTCAGCACTAAATTCCTGACACTGCCTGAATGAACACAATAATTTTATCAAGTGAGAAAAAACTGGTTGATGTCAGGATTTTATTTTATTATTTATTAATCTATGCTGTCTTCCCTTTATGTAGGAAAGGCAACATCAACACAAATGGTAAAGAGTAGGCTAAAGGACTGCTATTACATACTATGCCATCCATCTCTAGACCAGCTAGCCCTGGCTCACTATACAGACTAAAAACCTTATGGTGATTACTACTCAAGGAAAAACAAACAAACAAGCAAAAAAACACAAAAAAAACCAAAAAACAAACCCACAACAACCCCACAACACACAAGAAACAGACTGTTCTGTAGACAAGATGATCTGCTATAGATGCAGAGGTCTTGACCTGGTCTTGTAAGCAGGACATAGAGAGGACTGCCAAGCTGAAGAGAGCTCTGAGCAACCAGGAATATTCTGGTGGATCTCTAGGTCTTAAGAACACCCAGGCACTTTAACTATCTTAAAATATTTTAACTGTGGTGATCTCAGGTTCTGAGATTCTGAACATACAAAAGAAACATCAGTGGGACCTGGCAAGTTCAATTTGGAACAGTGCATAGACCTGGCACAGCTGGAGGTCAAGTATAGCAACAGTAAAATAATTTGTTTCTAAAGGAAATAGCCTACAAATAGCTTGGGGTGGGCAGGAGGGGAGGACCAAGAAGATGCTTACAAAATCCTCCCTGGAAATTAAGCAGGCATTGAGCATAGGACAGGCCTAGAAAGAGCTGTCTGAAGCAACTGATGCTGAGGGAGAGGAGAGAGCTGACTCTGCATACATACTCACAATCCCTTCTGAAAACATCACATGGATACATGAACATCCCAAGTCTGACCACTCCACTAACAATCTCCAATCCCACCGTGTGGATCTGCCGCCCAGAGCACCATGACTTTTGGGTAAGTTTTCTTCTGCCATTCTGCAACAAGGTTTGTGGACTGAAGCAACACAAGCCTGTGCTACACTCTAATATTAGTAACTCAAACGCATTGAAGGTATACAGTAGAGAGATAGCTACAGTTCAGCAATATGGAGGTTTAGTTTTACTTTGTTTTTACTTTAAAAATGCCTAGGAAATTACATTTATATGAAACCTAAGTTAAGTTGCAGAACTGGGCACTTAAGAAATGCCAGATGTACTCCGGCCCCTCTTTGATATGCTCCCACCATTTAGTCTTTACACGACCACATCCAAAAGGATTTCAGAGGAACCCTGCCTTTTTAAGTGCACAGGGTAGAGGCACAGGGGAACAGAATTAATGTTGCATAGGCAACAGTAAATTTGGTATTTCCTAACTTTCAAGTTCTTGATTTTGCAACCTAAGTAACATTCTTATTTTTGTATCCAATAAATAAAACGGTGTATTGGTTGCCTTGCTGACAAACTGATTCCCCCACAGGTGACTCTTACACAACCTCTGAAAAATCAAGACCAGCTGTCCACACGCTTGCAAGACCCAAAAGCATGTCTGCATTTTTAATTTAATAATATAAATAGCTATAGGTGTTACTCAAACCTTGCAAAATTCTACTATCCAGTCACGTGGAACAAGCCATTCTTTTCCTGGTTAGTGAACAAAACACTAATTTTTTTGTATGGATAAGCAAGCAGATTCTGTGACTTAGCTGGTACACTTTTACGACAAGTTTATTGCACTGTGTTAATCCATGTGCTGCGTCAGTCAGGAAACATCCCCATTCTTTTCTCAGCACTAACAGAAATAGAATTTCTGTTTAATGAGCAGACAGCCCTCCCTTTCCCTCTTCCCCACTAAGCTTCTCAAACTCTTACTCAAAAACTAAACAAGAGCCAATAAATGCATCTTTTATATTCCTATTTTACAGCGTGTTTTAACTAGTGAATGTGCCGTGCACTTTTATTCACCTGATTGCCTTCATCTCTGTACTATTACCCTATTTAGCATACCATCAGCAGCCAAGCACAACCAAACAAACTCATGTTCAGACTTCAAAGCAGGAAAAATTAATTGTGGCGTCTGCATGTTTACAGGAGATGGAGTGACATCCACCACTTCTCCCAGCGAGAGTCACAGAAGGTTCTGCAGCCTGTGCCTACAGGCAACAGTCAATCAGATTTCATAGCTTGGGCTGGTTACTCTTTTTGTGCCTGTACCAATCCACACACCACGTCAGTCACCCTGAAAGCATCTTTACCAGGCTGATGCAGAGTTTTACTTTCTATCCTGCTGGAACTGCACTGTCATTAAGAAAACAGCAGATGCAACAGCAGCCCCAGTAAGTCAATGAAACATTCTTTATCTAGAAATAAGTTAGATGGAATAATCTAACTATCCAAGTAGATAGAGTTTAATTCCCTTCATTCCTAGCAGCACTGCAACCACACAACAGAAAATTCAAGGAACAGTATTTCTGTGGCAAATATCTTAAATTATTGTATAGGTACAACATTGTGAAACAAATTGTGGGATTACTGATATTCAGAAAGAAACCAGTGAAAAAAGTACCCATCTTACTTATAAGTGATCCATTACTCAGAATCGTTTCAGACAGGAATACTCTGGTACTCCCATATTAATTTAAGGCCTCCCTAGGCAATGGGAGCTTCCTGGTCTCATCCCCTTATGAACCACACTGGATGTTCCTATTCACTCGTGAGCAAGGTTACTTTTCCACCTTTGTAACCACCTTCAGCACTCCAGTTAAGTGTGCGGTTGAGCTACTACCAACTTGACACATGCTCTGTAACTAAATGCTGGTGTTTTTATTCATAAAAAGCCATAAGGAATTAAAAGACAAAACATGGTTCATAATTGTTAAAAATCCACTGTTTTCACATCTGCTGCTTTTGAAAATGTCTAGCTCCACAAAGAACAGTCTGGATCATAGTTGGCCACCAGCAAATTTAACAAAACATTTCCTCAAACTTTCCACAGTTGCTTACTAGCACTCTACAATCTCCCTTCTTCTGAAAGACCAGAAAGATCTGTAAGCTATGGTGACAAAGACCTTCCATTTGACCACTCAGGTAATGCACCTGCTCTAACAAAGCCCTTGCTAACCCACTAAGAAGAGAAAAACCCCAACACTTTCAAAAGATGCTGAAAGATAAGATTTCTGTCTTCCATTCAGGCTTCAGAAGAGATGTGCTGATAAAGATCTTGATAACCTACCCTGCTTTCACATCTTGCTCCTGCAACAATACATTTCTCCTTGGGGACACTTAGATCACAGCAATATTCAAACAATTAGTAACATGTTGTTATTAAGCAATAAGCAACTCTTCCATCCCCTAGAAACTAAGCATGATGGCTACGTGATGGCCTCAGTTCCCATGAGAATGAGTTCAATAAAGAAAGACAACCTCACTAGGCAGCAACCATCAAAATGTGTGAAAAGAGGGGCTATACACAAAACCAGGACATCCCATGGCTGTGACACATGAAAGGGAAGTGCTGAAGAAACATGTGCAACGATTACCATCAAGTAAGGCCTACCAGCAAGGCAAATAACAAGATATATTGAAAACTTTGAAATAGAGAAAATTAATTCTTCTTAATGTCAGAGGAACACAGAGAAAGCATCTTTAGGAAGGACAAACATTCTGACAGGAAAATACTCAGCTATGCTTCAAATGGGAAACCATATCATCCAACACAAGCATATTTTTCACTACACAAGCTTGAAAATGCAGAAGATGCAGCTCACACTATGCAAAAGCAAGGCAGAGACTTTTCCTTCTCCTTTTGTTTCTGCCACAGAGCTACTGATTTACGATTACCCTTGACAAGAGGACCCTGTGGCAACCATCCCAAGATAAATCCTGCCTGTGCAAACACTTTCAAAACAGGCAGAATATCTGAGTCACACAGGAAAGCATGATGCACTTCTATGGTTCACCTTTCAGTTGAAACTCTGCACTCAACCTGTATGTCCATGGAAGCCAAAGAGTAAATAATGTGACAAATATAAAGGATTTATCCCAGGAACTGAGTAACTGCTTCGTGAGTCAGACCAGTGTTAGCCTGCAATGCCACACAGAGGTTAAACCAGGGTGGAAGGTATTTCAGAGATGGTGTTAGGATTAATACAAGTCTTAGTCCATAGAATTGTGAAGAGCTGAATGGACAGCAGGTTGCCTTCAGAAGCACAAGACTAGGGACAACAGTTGCTGTTCATCTTCACAGTTTACTTGTCTCCAACTCCAGCAGCTGCTCACCTGCAAGCCCATAACCAGAAGGGAAAAACCTCCTTCACAGCATCTCATTTGCCCGTTTTTTCCACCAAGATTCTCACATCACACTCCTTAAAACCACAATGGTGTTCACAATAGCACTCTCAGCCTTCTTTTACCTTTTTATCAGTACAAGCCATTTTTTTCCTATTGAAAGTATATTTGTCAGGCAGCCAAGGGTTGATAAAAATAAAGTGTCCAGTGGGCAACAGTCTCTGCTTCCACATAACCACATCAGAAAGATGCAATTGACAGAAACTTCCTTCCACTGGACTTCCCTCCTCTCTCAAATCCTCTCTGCAAGAGAAAAACTGGACTAGTATTTTATATAACTTTAAAACCATCAAGTTAACCAAATACAAATTTCTGCCAATGCCCTCTAAATTCTGACGAAATAGTGTATTTTTATTGTCCTTAAAGACTCACTCTAACATAAAAAAATTATCTAAAGCAAAACAGGAGCATCCACACATTTCCACAACAGTTCAAAACCATTAGGTAATATAATATCAGATAAAAGTCACTACTCCAGTTGAATCATGTAACTTTTTCATAACAAGATGCAATTCCATCACCTCAATTTCAAACATTATGCAGTGCCTCAGAAAACACTAGCTTCTCATATACCACAGCAATATATATATATTTCCCCTCCTCACCCCCACAAAAAAAAACAACAAAACAAAACAAACAAAAGGATGCAGATAAGTAAGTATTTAAAAAAAAAAAAAAAAGGCTCAAGGACGTGCTGCAGACAAGCAAATTCAAAGATTTTAGGAACAGTAGTCAGGTTTGATTCTTTCCCTCCCAGTGCTCCACTCAAGAGGCAAGATACCAGAAGGAAAGAGTAAGTAGTACAAAGCACAGTGTAGGAATATGTGAATTTCTGTACAACATTTACCACAACTTCAGCAAATGACAAAACCCAGGAAGCTTAGGCATGATATTTCAGCAAAATGAACAACTGAAGACTGTTTGCTAGTTTAAGTATATTTTTTTAGTTTAAAATACAGTGTAGTAAATACCATATTCTCCACTGCTTTGATTTCTATGTGAAACATGAAAAATATCACACTTGCACACAGTAAGCAAAAAATCCTTGAGAATAAATATTCTTTTATTAAAAAAACCAAAACCCCTTAAAATCCAGGAGGGTGCTGTGCACCAGGGGCACACACCCAAAAAAAACCAAAACAAAACAAAAAAAACAAACAAAAAAAAAAAAAAACCAAAAACAAAAAAAAACAACACGCACACAACACAAAAACACACAACTGTGATGCTGAAACTTAATGAATTTACAGTTCTTACTATTCCATCAGAGCTCTGAAAGTAATCAGAACAGGAACAAAAAGCCAAACCATAAATGCCTGATTTCTCCGGGGTAAACTGTTAGTTAAACTGCAGGGAATTAATTTTAATTCCAGCAACAAGCAGGAGGGCTTGGGAGATTAGCACATCAGATTAGCAGCAACATTTTACAAACAGGCACTATTGAATTCCTCTACAACCCTGTTATGGGAGCATGTTTCTACTCTGTCCCAAACCTGGGAAGGCGAACGCTGTGTGCCCCTGCTTCCCTCTCTCCCAGCCTTTCAGGAAGCTATGAAGCTCATTTTCCCCAGCAGTATTCTCTGAAGGAAAAGTTTGCTTCTGGTGAAGGTAACATGTATGTTTTAATTATTATTATTTTATGCCTCCCCAGGGAAGGTGAGGAGGGGGCAGCTTCCTTGCTCAACAGAGAAAGAAATTTTCCTGTATTAGTGCCAAGAATAGACACCCTAAATTCAGCGATCCTAATCTCCAGCCATCCATCAGCAGCAGGGTGGGACCAGCTGATTCAGATTTTCTATTAGCTAGTGACTTTGTGTGCTAAAATAAGTCCCTGTACCACCCAATTGTTCCTGCTGCTCGCTGTTCTGCAAAAGTACAGACTCCACAGTAACCACCTCGACTGTAAGTACTTCCCCAGCAAGCCCTTTATACCTGGCACAGTCCTCTTCCCACCAACTCTCCCAAGTCCCTGCATTCCCCTTTGACTCCACATCATGAGCATTTCTTACAACGTTTGCTCCATCATCCTTTCAGCATGCACCAGGGTACACTGCATGACAGATGAAGGCAGGATAAAATAATAAATCTTACAGCCCTACATTTTAAAAGGCATGGGAAGATATCAAAACAGTTCACTAAAGTATCAGCCCAATAAACTGTTCTGTTGGTTAAATATTAAATAACCCATGTTCATTGGTTATTCTCTGGACCAGAAAATTAAGTATGTGTAATTGATTAATATTATTCCATTATTTACACAGTAAAATCAATTGCAGAATACATAAACTGGCAAACAGTTTGAAAATAACACCAAAAAAACCCAATTTAAAAAGCACAGCAGAGACTAACAGCAAACTCTGTTAACCCCATCAGACAATTCACACAGTCAGTATTCTCCAAGTTTTCAAGTCCCATAGACTATTGTCACTTACTGGCTGCAAAAATAAAGAAGTTGAGACTAGTTCACCTCAGTTGAAGTAAAGCATCACTCTCCATGGGTCACACAAACTTCTATTTACATTCATATTCCTGCAGCCTCAGAGAAAGTTGATAAGCCAGGTCTCACCAGATCCTGGCAGCACTGGCCATGCACCAGTGAGTTAAATTTTTAGCAAGGATAAAGGCAAACGTTTCATGAGCTCAGAAAGCTATAGTGTCAGAAGAACAAGCCTCCAGATTAAGCTGCAGAGAAGCTCCAGATGTGAGGACAGAATACCTTGGATTCCTAGTTCTAGTTCAACACCAGCCAAAGAGAAAATCAGCCAGCCACATCCAAAGGATACAAACACACCTGTTACCAAAACTGAAGTGACTGCTGATTTTTGTTGACTCATATAACCCATATTAATAGAGAAAATTTTCAGAAAGCTACAGATATCCATCCAGCTACCTTGCTTCCTAATGTCAAAACTGGCAACAAAACAAACAAACAAAAATCAACACCTCAGGTCTGTAATTCCTTTGGAAAAAAATGTACTTCAAATCAGTAGCAAAAATTCAAAGGAGAAACTTTTTTTTTTAAAGCTAAAAATGCAACAGAAATCTCAGGAAAAAAAGGAGAAATACGAATTTTCTATTTGATTATTAATGTAATGAGCCATTTCGAAGAATCTCACTAACTCAAAATCATGCCCTATCAGGGATCTTCACAGTATTAAATCAGCAAAGCAAACAAACAATAGTCAAGATGTCTGCATCATACATTGCAAACACAGTAAGGTATGCCAAGTGCTTAGTCTCCTATAACAAAGTAAGGAGAGATATTATACAATCCTTCAACTCAGATTTATGGAATTTTGAAGAGAAGGAAACTAAATGTTTTTTCAAACAATCAGGTTTTGAATGAGGAAAATAAAAATTAATAGTTTTTTACCCAAGAGTTAATAGAACATCTATCATACTAATGCAGCAAGTAAACATTTGCTAAAGTTTGTATCAACTCTGTTCATCAAGGGATAAACAATTAAGTTATTTATATATTGTACATCTCCACCTAAACCATTCATCATGAAAAATACACTATGCAATGTATAAACAAATGATTCTTCACTGTTGACTGAAAGGTAACCAGCACTGAGACTGAACTTACGCCAGCAATGTAGTACCAACCACCACAGACAGTGCATCTCTCCATACCAATGAGACAGTAAAAAAATCCCAATCAATTTTTACTGCAGGTGCTAACTCTTCCAGAAAGCACCTGCATTTCCTGCCACACTGAGGTTGGTCACTACAGCAGATTAACACCTATGTGACACAGAATCAACATGCATTAAGCATGGCTCAAGTTCTCCATGTTACCAGTTTGATTCCAATTTCAGCATGCTATGACTCTAAGGCATCCTGTAGAAGGTTGGGGTTTTTGCCTATTAAAAAAAAAGGTTCTTGCTTATTAAAATGTGAAATTGCAGAAAAGAATTAATAGTGTCCTTCACATTATTCAATCTAATGCTACTTTCTGTTTCACAGTGTCTCTATATTTCCAGTGTACTGCAGACTAACTGCAAAGTATGCCAATGGAAATACAGAGTTTCAACACTTAGGAAGGTACACAAAACACATCTCTGGAAAGAAGATACTGATTAGACACCAAAAGGACCAGTGAAAAAAAACCAGCATCAAGTTACTCAACACTGCATTGAACTGAATAAACAGTCACTTTAAACAGTGATTTCTGACTGTTTGCAAGCAGACCAGATGTAATGCACAAGGTATACAAACATGAGAACAGGTTAGGCTTTGGAAAGCAGCAGTGACAATTCTGCAGCCTACCAATATATGTACTTACACAGAACAAATATTTCCAGTTCCCATACGGAGCATTAAAGACACAGCTTACCCTTTCCACTTGTCCTTCTTTGTGCTTCAGTTTGTACACTTTCAGCTTTGGAAGAAAAGTCTCTGTGTAGTTCTTGTCTTCCATGCCTTGGAGCAGTACCCCATGGAATGCCAGTCTGCAGGTATTTGCGTGAATATCTGTATCCAGCTTGGAACCAATCACAAGGCACAGTTTGGGACAAGTGACTGGTTTTTCAAACTCCAGCAAAGCCCACTGTTGTTTTGGGACCTGGACTTCTCCTGCCTGGTCATTTTCTTTGCTTCCCTCTGAAGAAACCGAGTCCTTGGACAAATATTCCTCTTGATAAAGATAATCTTTTTCAAAATCAAAAACATTTTCTTGAATTTCTTCATTGAAGTCAGCAGGGGCTGGACTGAAAAACATCACTCTTCCCATAACTGTTTCATGACCAACTGTGATGTGGAACTTGGCCTTAGTTTGAAGGGCTCCTCGAAAATACTGGATTTTCTTCAAGGAAATAATTGCACCATGGATGGTGTGAAGTGAATCTGGGGTGCAAATCAGGCCTCGTTCCAGCAATTTGGGATCAAACTGAGTTACACAGATACCTACTCTGTCACCCTGCATAGCATAAGTCACAGGAGTATGGAACATCTGCATGGACTTGACTTTCTTTGTCACCTGTGGATGAAAAGGGGAAAGAAAGAATGAAACAATTAATTGCACCTGACTGCACCATAAACATACAATTATGCTTTTATCACATAATAAATGCTTATATATATCAGCCACATATGACACTGTCTTGTAAGATGACTGACCTTCTAGAAGGGGACACAATTCAGAAAGTAGGAAGTAAACAGAATGAGAATACAACATAATTTAAAATTACCACAAATATGAGCTTATTCTATTTCTGTTCATTAGACTGCAAGATTGTCAGGGCCACAATTATGTTATTTGCATCATCTATGCTGCAATACCCACAACATGTTCTGCGCAAAAACACTCCCACACTACGGAATAACTTGCTTAATAAGCTGCCCCAAAAACTTAATAAACTGCATCTGCACCATCAAAAGTGCAGCACTACAATACCCATTCATCCACTTATGTGACTGCTTTCCCACCCCTTCTGTGGAAACCTTTTCTATACATTTTTTCGCAGTTGAACTCAACTGTGAAGTATTCAGAGTAAAAACCCTTTTCCCTGTGATGTATTTGCACAGCACTAAGCACAATGAATCCTTGTGAATCATCAGTGCAAAATAATTAGTAACATAAAAATCCATTCTCTTGTAGCATTACACATTAAAAAAAAAAATCAAAACCTTCTTAGGAAGGTTTGAATGTTCATAAATACACGCCTGGTATTTCTGTCACTAAATGTGGGCTTCTGTATCTCAGGAATATCATAGAAGTGCAGCACTGATCGCCACTTCTACAGCTTCCCAGATGGTATGAATTTTTGACCTTAGTTTGCTATTCTAATATTTATTTCAAGGAGAAATCACACTTGGCTGGGTATGCCTATTCTCGACATTACTAAATTTAGAAGGGAACAAATAGCAGAAACTTAGATCAGAATAGCGGACCAGGCGAAACTAAAGTGGCTCAACTAAAACCGGGAATATAATGAGCACTCCAAAGAAGTCAGCAAAAAGTGGTCACAGCTAACAGAGAAAACTGATTTAACAACAACAAAAAAAAATCTGGCAGCTACACATCTGGAAAACAACACAGGTCCTACGTTCTTTTTGGAAAATCATATTTATACAGATAACAATGCCCATGAACTTCACCACCATGAATGTTGTTTGGGTTCTCTGAATCTCTGGCTGCTAACCAAAACAAAAAAACTGCCCTTTTACACATTATAATATTATTACAACATTTTGCAATAAATGCCACATCAATGACTGTGAATTCTTGAAGAATCCACAAAATACTATGAGAAAGGAGATCAAGAAGTACATTCACATAAAGAGGAAAAACCCCTCACTAAAAAGCCTGGACCAAAACAGTATGTCAAGATCTTAACTAATGTCAAAACAGACTTAAAAGGCCATTGTAAATACTCAGTAAAGTTTCAGTTTCAAGTATTTCTGTACTCAAATACCTATTCATTATCCCTTTAGCTGAGCCTTCTAGACACTACTATCCATCTAGATAAAGCACAGAGAAACAATTTAATGTTTACCTCCAGCTCTCTATTCAAGATTGTACTTTTGAAGGCTGCAAATACAGGAGCTTGAAGCAACTCTTCCCAAACCCTCCCTTCTTTCGTTCCCTACCCCTCCCACTCCAGTTTCAATCATTGTTAGAGTTGCAGCTCTGGTGATACATATAATGTTTAAGGTCTTAAAAAAAAAAAAAAATCCAAAACCAACAACAAACAAACAAAAAACCCAAAAAGTTTAAAAATAGATACAAACAAGCACTACAAGAATGAAACTGCCATATGAAGTATACCAACCCAAGCCATTTTGAAAGACTTCCATGATTTCATATGTCATAATACTGGCATTAAATCTTTCTTCAACAACCATGGACGAGGTCAATAAATTGACAAGAACTAACATTTCTCAGTATTTCGTTGCATTAAACAGCTCACAATTGAAAAGCATTGCTTGCCACGATTAAAAGCTTGCTGTATTTCCTACGTATAGGGTAACTTTGCAGTGGAGTATGGATACTGGAGAATTTTCCAGTGTTCAGTGAGGCTCCTATTAATACATTTGCTGATGGTCTTTGCAGTCTCAAATGTGAGTTCAAGAAATGTTTTGGATCTGACTAATTCTCTTCCAGAAAACATTATCCTAATTTAAAACACAATGAAAATTTGCAGAATAAAGTTTCCCCCTCCGCAACCAAAACAGATTATCTCTACTGCCCCTAACTCTCTCACAGGAGGCAAGTCCAGCATATCCTGAGCTTTAAGAATCACCTGATCCTTTCAAACTTGAATCCAAAAACCACCACAAACGGCATGTAAACACTTTAAATCCAGAAGGAACAAACTACAGACAGAGCAAGAGCAGAGGGGAAGGAGTGTCCAAAGCTTTAGGAATCCCTTGATTTCATTGTAGCCGGGTCTGGCTTTCAGCCAGGTTTGCCTGTCCTCAGACACAAGATGAAAGCGACACTGCATTACTCAACCTACTGAAAATCATCACTTCACGCTGAACTATCCAGTACCTTGCAGATTATTTAATCAGCACATCTATATTTGTTCTAATGTCTATCACTGCATCTAAAGTTCCTGTAGACTTATCAGAAGTAAATGGGAAGAACACATTCAAGCCCATTCCTTTTTCCCTCCTCATGCTCTCATCACCAGAACTGTAAAAAGAGCAATACAGCACAGTACCTTAACTGACCATAACCTCTGTTACGAGAACATAACATTTGTAGGAATTAGAATCTGACCAGAACAATGCCAGACTTGGGGAGTGAATTAGATCACCAAAACTGAGGTGGAATTGCATCTCCTGCAAAAGGTCAGACATGGAACCAGCAGAGAAGAGAATCAGGGAGTCGGTCTGCACCCACTGGATCACATAACAGGAGCCAGAGTAGCTTTAAATCACTGATTTCCTGTTTTCTGAGCAGACCATAAGCATCAGTTCAGTATTTCATTCCATTTCACTCTGACCCCGACTGACAGAGACATTTGCCCATGGTGTAAAATACTCCAAACGTAGGAGTTTTCTTCAAGAGATGCAAATACATAACTAAAATTTATCTTTGTTTTGTCTGTCCTTCAAATACAAATCCAGAAGCACTGAAAAGATGCAACTGACCCTCAGTATTAAATTTGTTTCTCTTCTGCCTATCTGTTTTCTCTATGTAAGGGATCCCCACAAGTTATAACACAGTTCCAGGCTTTCACATATTTAACTTTACAGCAATGGATTTCTCAAGAAGGGGTTGGATCACTCATTACACCCATCTACCAACAGAAGGACAAAAAATACTTATAAGCAACAGGAATTTGTAACCAAGACCAGTTATGACAAACATCTTTGGCATTTCTTTGCATTTATTTTGAGCACCCCATTTTAGTCCTCAAACTGCTGTCTGTAAAACAAGTTCTATCTTACACTGTTCAGGAAAATAGTGCCAGGTCCATTTTAGCAATCGCTCAATAGAGTGAGGAAATCAGACCTCTAGACACAGAAGGTGAACAAGATTGACTGAAATTTTAAGGTGACAGACTTTACTGCACATGAACCCTGTAGGTAAACACAGAGAACTTGTATGCCATTATAAAACTTGTTACAATCTTTGCTAGGAAATTCAGTTTCATCTTGTTTTCAGTTGTGGCATAGGGGAGTTGATTATATCTCATCAATTAAACCAAGAGCCATGTGTTGAAATCTTACATCATTTGCAAAGAGATTTGCTTCTCAAAATTTTATTTGTATAATCACATTAATGTTCCTAAAGCATTATGTAAAGGTCCATAAAAAGAGTGAGAAAGAAGTTTGTTTTCAAATGTAAATTCAAAAACATGAAACAGAAATCAAAAGCACCCAAACAGTTCAGCCCTTGAGATAGACAAATGCATTCAATATAAGAGAATCCATTATTTGAAGACCAAAGGAAAAGCCCACTAAGATTTTCAAATCAGTTTAGTGCAGATTAATAGAAAACAGGATACAGAAAAAGTCAACTAATGACTTTTTGCCCTGATATGTCAGAGCTTCTTTTCCTTTACTTATCCAACTTCCATTAAGTTATCAGCCATATGCCATTGCTCATAGCTTCTTCAGATAAAAACCTCATCGTCCTGCTGCCTCCCAATGCTGTGACTACATCTTTCTGATATCAAAGATACAGCAACCACACTTCCCTATAATACTGATGATAAATCGCAAAATTAAAATAATTAGTCTCATTGATCTGTTAGAGAAAACAGTGACTATAAATGCAGTACTTTTATAAAAGGACTATTACATACAAATCAGAGAAACATACCCCACTTCAAATGCAGAGAACTCCAACAGTTTCAAAATAAAGATCACACCTCAGAGTCCAGTTAAATCTGCATCTTTAAACTTACATCCAAGAAGGAAGAGGATAAATGAAGAAAGTCCTGAGGTTTAGAAGTATACAAAGTGCAAGTCTGCCTGAATCAGCACCAAAACAAGAAAAACAACCGCTCTTGATTAGTATAAACCAGCCATACTTTGCAGCCAAAGAAAAGAAAGACCACCTTAGTATCATCTAGAAGTGCCACCTCAAAGCTGAAGTAGAGCAGCAAACCAAGGCCCAACTGTATGACTACAATGCATCCCATATCTGCTGCTCTTGAAAGGAGGACTGACTTCCCCCCCCCCGCTGCTCTGCTACAAATCAAAATAAAGAATAAGGCACCTCATCTTCCTGCCTCAAGTATCATCTTCTGGAGGTCAGAACACATCAAGCCACATAGTGAAAGAGTTGCAGGCCACTTGTCTGAAAACTACCACAGTTTTTAGTTTTCAGCCAGCCCATGTCTAAGCACACTGCAACAAAGCAAAGCTCTAATTCAGATATAACACTGCTCCCTACATGTAAGCAGATCTTTTCATAAACTCCCTTCTAAACAAGATGAATGCTGAATTCTTTGCTTTATGAGGGGTGACAAAGACGAACTCTGTAGATGAGAAGGCAGCCATGTGTTTATAAGGCCAGCAAACCATTCCTGCTCAAAAGCAATAAAAGGGCATGTAGGCTGTGAAGGTACCAGACAGCAAGGAGCAATCAGAAATCAAAAGTCAAGGACTCTTCTCCATCCAAATGAAAAAAAAATATTTTAAGAAATAAGGTGTGACATAATTTCTAAATTCTCTTAGATGCCTTTCTGGCTCATGTTATAACTCATTAGTTCCAAAACTTTAACCAGAATTTTGAAACAGCATAAAATAGAAATAAAACAGGAGTTGTCAATAGCACATCACTAAACAGCGGATCACACAATGCAAACTTTGCTCACTGCTCAGGATGTACAGAGCTTTCTCTTCTGACCCAACATCACAACAGCATCTAGGACCAACTACAAAGAGTAGAAACCTCAAAGAGTCAAAAATAATTCAAGGTTTGCAGATTCCAGCAAGATCACGTAGCTCAGTAACAATTTTCTGAAAGATCTCAACTATTTCTAGAATCTACTATTTGTCCCTGGCCTCACTTACCTCCATGTGGGAAAGGACTATAGCATCTGGAGAAAAACTATTTCACATAGAATGATTCCTTTAAATTAATTTTTTTAAGTGAGGTTTATAAGGGCATTCACCATATGACCACTGTGGTGCTTATGTAACACCACACACATGCTATCAGATTTTATTTAATATACTCCTCCTACTGATAAAATAACACCATAGACTGAATAGCCCTGCACTGCAAGGCTGGAATATAAAGCAATATAAAAGGGGATAATAAAATCCATTTAGCTTATTTCCTTTCTCAGCATCTAAAATATGCACCCAGTAAATAAAAGAAGCAGGTCAATGATCTTACTCTGCTTTAATATCATAATTTTAATTTAAATTACATATATACTATATTCACACACACAATCACAAATCAAAAGTTAGCAAGTGTTAAGATTTCACAGGTGAAGTTAAGTGACCTTTTAGCCTATGCAGTCTCCTGTAGCCTTTAAGTATACAAGCCCAATTTTTTCCAACAGAACCTAATCCATCCCATACACAGGCTGGACAAATCTCACTGAATAAGAAAACTACCCTCTATTTCATTCTCATGACTCAACTGCCCTGAATTCATTATTTACTGCAAACCACCAAATTCCCAATGTATTACATGTATGCTATCTTACCAGAGGAGTTATTTGGTCAACTCCAGTAATCCTGTCACCCCTGTGATATAACATGACATTATGCCTTCGTGCAGATAAACTCAACTACATCATTTGTCACTATCCAAATACTCAAGAAAAACCCAATGTTCAGTTTTTGAGAGCACAAGTCTGATTTTTCAGAGTTATTATCATTTCATAGCAATTTTCCTCACTCACAGCAAAGCTTCCAATAGCCTCAACCACTTCAGGCAATTTTTAACTTGCACCAAACCCTCTATATCCATCCCATGCCACCCCAGCTGCCACACAAGAGTGGTGTGAGTGATGTTGCCCAAGTCTCACTAAAGTCTCACTCCTCCTGTATCTACATTCTGCTCCAGAAGGCAATCAGGCTGCTCAAACATGGCTTGTCCTCGTAAGCATCTCCCAGTAACACATTCTCTTCATACACTCCTTGGCTCCCACCTCTTACCTCTACCTGGGATTCACCAAGAGCATCAAGCCCCATTGCACTTTCATTTTCTCTCTGCCTTGCCTCTTTTGGAGTTGGGTGAACCTATTCACATTGGGGAGAACCACACCCTGTTTTAGTCCTCTGGCCAAAAGGGTCTAATAGCTATACACAAGTCCCTGGGGCTGCAGGCAGGGAAGAGATCCCCACATTCCAGGATGAGTGGAAGGACAGCATATAGACACCTACCACATCCTTTCACCTCAAAATGACGAAAATATATCTTACNTTGTTTTGGTTGGTTGGTTTTTTTGTTTGTTTGGTTGGTTTTTTTTAAACCAAAAAAAGGAATATTAGGATGTAACGTATCCCAAATTAAGTGATGTTGCTTATGTCATCTATCACTACAGATGACTAAGTATGCATTTTAAAAGCACAGTATAATGCCAATGAGTTTAGGTAGCAAGTATCTAGGCAGAGAATGTCAGACCCACAGTAAAACTATGACACAGAAGCAGCTTAATATTTACATACCAATTAAAATTTCTGCAACTTATCAAAAATATTTCAATAAAACATTTGTCAAAGAAAAAAATCCCAAAAGAAGTAAAAAAACAATGCAAAATGATAGGTTAAAGAATGACTGTATGGAATTTTCTTCTTCCAACAGAACAAACTGAATTTTTTTCTCCCCAAATAGATTCAGGTTTAGAACAGTAAAAATACTTTTATCTGAAAACTTCAAAGTCACATGCAAAAGAATATATCACAGTAAACACAGGGTTGAAGGTTTTATAGAAGAACTTCTACTGGCATTTTTCCTTCTTTAAAAGAAATTTGTTTACTACCAGTCTTTGAAAAGCATGAAAGAGAGGAAACTATAGGGTAGAGAAGTAAAACTTTTACATGTAAGGAACATTTGGAGCTTTGTGAGAAGGGTGATTTTGGTAGAATATGCGACATGTAGCCCAATGTGAGTAATATTATATCTCAAATAAAAATCAGCCCATGAATATACATAATCCAAAAGGTAATTCTCCCAATCTCTGAAATGTAATGGAGCCACTCTAGATCACTGAGGCATGAATATTTACTGTATTCAGGCTTTACTGCTCTCGATCTGGGTTCAATTTTGCAAATTAAAATGAAAGCTCTGTGGATAGAGAGATTAAAGAAGAGCATCCCAAAGCCTGCCTGTTTCCTTGGTGTGGTAGCAGTGATCTGGTTACCCTTCTGTTAGGTTATTTCTTTTTATTTAATGGAGTAGGTCAAAAGCAATTGAGAGTGGAAAGAGGAGGTCATTATTGGGTCACAACCTTGGAGTTAAAGGCTCACTAAGGAAAACAAACACAGAGTGAACATAAAGCAGTATTTAAAAATAAAACCTGTAATGAAAAATAATATTTTCAACTCTTTTCACGTCTATTTTGACAGGTCAAGGGGAAAAACAAGAACAAAGTTCTTTTGCTTATTTCTTTCTCATGAACAAAGTTCTTCTGTCCTTTCTCTACAATAAGCTTGTTAATAGAAGCCATGATTTATACAAAATGAAACAAAGGTGATGAATAATTACTGAGAGATCTGGTAGGCTTCATTAGCTGTGGCAAAAGTTAACATTAATTGTGATGATTTGTACATTTTCTAGGAAATGCTTAGAATATAAATACAACAGTACTGCAGTGCAATGCAGCAAACAAGCAAACACAAGCATGCACATCAGCACAAATCAAATGATACGGTACTACTCCTAGTGAATTCCTAGTACTAATTACAGTCACAACAAAGACTACCTCTGCTATGAGAAGAAATAGGAATTACTATCTGACAACTATTTTTTGCAATACTTTTAGTTTATGAAATGAAAAACAATTGGCATACAAAATCTTTATAGTTTTCCCTTCAGGCAGGATTTTTTTTTAGTGGCAAATTTTAAAGAGCTCAACTGGTAAGCAATTTTCTATTAAAAGTCAGTAACAGCGATTCAGATTAGACAAGTAAATTTATATCCTCTGGATTGTATGATATTTGCAAAATCTAAGCAGTTAAGTCTAGAGTAAAGAACAAATGGATTTATCCCTACCACCTAATCTATTTAAGGAACAAAGCAGTGCGAAGTTCGATGCAGCAAAAACAAATTCTACTGCAAACATACATGGAAAAAAAAAAAGTGTTAGGTTTACAGGAATTATTCTGATTAATCCATTCAAATACAGTCATGAGGAGGAGGAGGGCAGAAGGTCAGAAAACCTGGGGAAAGGATGAAGATATTGCATCTTATGAAACTGGAAATAAAGCCAAAATGCAGTAGTCATCAACTAGAAAAAAAATAGCATTTACCATATAAAGGTGCCATATCATAGCTTATGGAATAAGAAATTCACACTTTTTTGCCTCTGAGCTACATTCTGGTACCAAAGGGTTACTGTGCTTTAAAACCTTCACCAACAGCCTTACTAAACATTTAATATTTTTCTTTCTACTTTCTTAAAGGCCCCAGATGTGTTTTTGCAGATCAAAAGAGACCAACTTATAAAGTTAAACGAAATCAAGGGCTTTTGTTCTGAGGCATCGTTGCTGAACTAATTATTCCTGGATGTTGTTTAATGAAATAGCGGTGCCATATATTAAAACAGCTAACAGGATGAGTTGCATGAGTTATAGGAAAGGTCTGATCTGGGATTATAAATTTTAGGTTTTCTTCAAAGGAGATGAAACAAACTACTTCCAACTCCCCAGTCCTTTCTGTCACTGAAAGACTGAAATAAAGGAACCAAAAAATGTATGAAAGTTGAAATATCATTCTACATATTTACCCTTCCCTGAATGATAGAGAACTAAAGATGGGGGAGTTCAAGAACCTCCTGGGATTCTTTGAGATGGGGAAATAAAGATCTAAGTTATCCTGTCTATTCGCTGAATGCTAGAAAGCACAAGTCAAAATAAATACTAGTAAGTCATAGAGGAAGCTCCATTTTAGATGTACCTATGCAAAACAAGAAATTACTCCCATCTTAGAGCAACCCGATACAAATAGGTCCTAGAGTGATTCTTAAGTATTTTTATTTAACAGGGGAAAAAGGCAGAGGTACGGGTAGTCAAGGAGCTATTCCAACACTGAATTAGTAGCAGAATTGACCAACTGCACTAATATTTTTGCTAAAATGCATATTTAACTATACATTTACCTTAGTGAGAGAAACAAAAAGCTCCTAAAATCCCTAAGGGCATCTCAGCCTAGGAAGGCAACTTTTCACTCCTATAACATTCAGACAATAAACACTTTACTTCCCTACTGATAGTCTCTTCTGTGTTTGTATTTTACAGCCCGACACAGGCCAACCCAACACTTGACACCTAATTAACAGACCTAGGAGCTGGAGGTCCGTATATTGATCACACTAAATGGGATTAGTGTGAAATAAAGAGTTCAAAGGGTCTTGACCAAACTTCACCACAGCCCAGCTGTGACAGCTGCTATGAATTTGCGTATCCAGTGCCCCATGCTTTTATTAAGAAGGGTCTGGCGCACCAGGGTTTGCAGCAGCCTATGAGATCACGAAGGTTCACCTAACAATGTCAGGCTCTGTAACTGTAGTGACTGACTGAAGAAAAAATCCTCTTGCTTGTTTGCATAGGTCTTTTTGATTAACTCATGAAAGGGGTCTCTCACCTCTGATACAACAAGCATTTAGAATAGACGTTGAGTTGTGACTTCTTTGACTCTCAAGGATTTGTTAACTTGCTATGGAAGAGCTGTCCAATTTGAAAAACCCTAGGTTTGACTATAAAAGAAATTATTCCTGATATATGCTGCAAGCATACCCAGTATATTCTGACAATGACAGCCAGGAGCTGTATTCAAATGATAGAAGTACAAACTATTATCTTCTAAACACTTCTAATCTTCTATTATCTTTCTATTTCCCTAAACCTTCCAGCTGTCATCAGGTGAATAAATATTTCTACATTTTCCACATTGACACTTCTTAGTTGCAGTCCTACTGACATGATTTTTAAAACCTTCATCAAGATCTAAAGAAATTACAACAATCACCACAATATTCTAGTATTTCTGGGTACCTGTGCAAATTTATTTCATATTTTAGACAAGCAGTCTCATTTTCAGCTGTCAAGTATCACAGACACCTGTAACAGAAACATGGTAAAGCAGAGATGTGCAAGTACCACTGAGTCACAGTGAATGGGTCAAACAGGATTCTCTTGGCTAACGAAATGTTTATCAAAATATTCAGGATAAACTACGAATAAAAAGCAATTTTACTTTTGTCAGTCAGAATATTTTCTAAAAAAATCTGAGCAATGTCTGTCCTGGGAATTTATGCATCAATGATAAGGAAACAGTCATCAGACAGGAGAAAAAGATGGTAAACTGTTGTCAATTTATGAATAATTTTAATTCATTATGGGTCTTCTAAAAGGAAGCTAGATGTGGTCCATGAGGGAACCTTAAAAATAGACTCAGTGAGGTTGCAACATGTCTGTTAAACAGAAGAGGCAGCACTAGAGCCATCACACAAAAACACCTGAAGGCAGAACAGCAAGGAGAGAAGTTTGGTAAAAGGGGAAACAACATGAAACCTGTGAAAGAAGAGTAGACTGCTAATGCTAGTGAGGTATTTCAAATAGTAAAGAACAATCTTTATACAGTATTGCAGCACACAAAAAACAAC
>VXAU01001444.1:964146-1023892 GCA_013399695.1 Formicarius rufipectus | reverse complement strand
CCCATCTGTGTATCTCTCTCCTGCTCGATTTCTTTCCTCACAGAATCTTTCACTTCCTGTCCTTTGGGTCTCAAGGTTGTAGCTGCCTTGTTGAGACAACCTGCCTACAATGCCCAATGACATTTCAAAGTACCACAATTAGGCTTCAAAATTAACATTCCAAGACTGGAAGAAGACTTTACATGTGTCTGCTCTGTCTACAGTCAGGACTGAAAAACTGCAACCGTCACTCCCTCCAAGTCCTGAAAGTCAGAACCTTTTCATTTTAATTTAAAGTTAAAATTACATTTAATCCAAAGCATGCAGGCCACAAGAAGTTCTTTGAGATGACTGAATGTAGTCCGAAGAAAGCTTATCTAGCCTATCCAGCAATGCAAAAATTTTGCATTATTCACTATATCATTTAGGTTTGGGTTGAGAGTCTGGGTTTGGTTTTTTGGTTTGGTTTTTTTGGCAATGTATTTTTAAAAATTCCATCAGATTTTTCAGAAGTAGTTCTTCATAATCAGAGTTCCTTATTTACAGATTTTTTCAATGATAGTCACTTGTTCTCATAGCTCCAGTATAGCAAAAAGCACTGTGTCTTCCTGAATTACCAGTTTATTTTCTCTTTATGATGCATCCATATTCTCCTACAGTAAATATAAACATAGAAAATAATCTCACCACTGAAACTGCAAGATTTTGTTACTTTAGGAGACTGGGAAAAGATACAATTTGGGATGCACCCTCTCAGTCCCATATAAGGTTTTTAGCAAAATACAAATGGCTTGAAAAGAAAATCTAATTTTACTGGACATGACTGAGCACATATAGGAAGAAAATTGTCTAACCAGAAAAACCAACAAGTAAGTCTGGAGTGAACCTGAAACCGGACCATATCATTCAAAAGAAAAACATCAATGTTAGAAACCCTTGCTACTCCAGACAACGTTCATTAGAGGAAATTAAGTCAGCAATTTGGTACAACTGGTGGAAGTTTTATCACTGTCTATCAACAGGAGAAGTGAAGAAAGATATTTTAAACAGAGATGAGGCCAAAGATAAACAGAAAAATAAGAAAAGCTTTTAACTTGGCCAGTAAGTCCAGCTTCTAAAGTCCCTCTAAGGAGATTGTTGCTTCAAACTAAAGAGACTGAGCTTCAAGAGTAAGAGTAAAACAAAAATGGGAAAAAAGACACATGCAATACTTAAGCATATATTTATATCCCACTTACTCTATTATTCTATGTGTAACATATGTACATTTCATATTTCTTCAAAAGATTAGATTTTGAGGACAAAATTTTTTACATAAAGATTAGTAGACAAAATCCCTGTCGTTAGTCACCGGTTTCATTTTTCTATCTTTATCAAAAGGCAGAACCAATACTGTACCACTGGAATATTCTCTGTTCAGCCATCATAATTTTTTGTGTCCCCTTTGGATATCATTTTAAAACTATGACAGTTTTTTTTCTTCCTTTTTCTGCAAAAAGCAGGTATCATTTATTGCCTTTGAGTTTCTTTATTTTGTTAAAGTGGGATAAACTGCACACTGTTTGGAAAAACATTCCATCCCCTTACTTCTCTGAAAATATTATTTAAAGTCCCCAAAAGGATTGGAACAAAAATATTTAACAAAAGTATTTAGCAACAGCACAGGGTTAGTCTATTACAATATCAAGTCTGACGTGTTACTTAAGGCAAAGGCTTATTTCAGTCATTTCAGAAGAAAAACATGAAACCCCAGTACCTTACCAACCATCTAACAATGAAAACGAGGTTGCAATGAATTCCAATCTAACCCTCAATAGTGGATTCCAATTACCATGCTCACAGGAGAAGGAAAAACATTGACAAAATATAACACCATTTTTTCTGATTAAGTGGTGAACTCCGCTGCAGAAAACATTCCACAGACATAAATCTATAAAGAAAACCAGGTTCCCACTCAAACTTCACTCCTAGTCTTCTTGCTAGACCACTGGCACATAAAGGGGTGAGCTCTCACTCTCCACAGAAACAAGTGAAAGAAAAAAGGATGGTAGTATGAGGCTTAGCAACAAATAGCTTTGCTGTTATAAATTTTAGTAGAAACATTATTAGTTAAACTTAGTGGGCTTTGTGGTTTAATATACATTCAGCACAAGCAATTTTTCTACAAGCCTTTGGCTCCATCTGCTGACTTTTAATATTAAAAATAATTGACTAGGTTGAAAACATTCACAGCTGTTGGAACAGTAAACTTCTTTTCTACATTGTTTTAAATGTGGCTCAAAAGGTATAACTAAATACCCCCGAGGTGTGGTCTACTAATTTTGTCAGTTAAAATTACCCTGGCACAACAACACAGCAGCTCTGAGGAGAAGGTACCTGAGCAAGGCTTGGATGCACAAGGCATAAACAAAAAACTTACTTGGAAGACTGGCTAGGATCAGATTTGAAGTAGTGTACATCCGGATGCTTATGTCACAGAATCACTCAGCAATTAAGCCCAAAACAGAGAAGCAAGATTCTGAGCGCACTAGTAAAAAGAATCGAAGATCTATAACACAACCCTTGCGAGAGCTCATGGGAGACATTTGCTCAACACCTCCCTGTGTTGGCTTGAGCCTCTCCCATTTTCAACAAGATGTCTGCTTCAAAGAAAATAAGGCTTGGTGTATTTATGAACAATAAAAAATTACAAAATAACCCTGAAGGTTCAAAAGCCCAAATATTTGCCTGTTCCAACTCTTACTTTTCATTATTGCAGAATTTTGATCATTATCAGAACACTACAAACTCAAACTGGATAAAATTTCCACACAAAAAGCTGCATATGAGAAATGCATCTAAACACTTTTTAAATATAACAGGGAAAGTCAGTCACAAAACTAGAACACATTTACAGTGTTCTATTGGCCATTTTTTACAATTACAAACTAAATCCATTACTAAATCAAAGCAGTCTGATTTACATGAACAGAGCTCTTGTAACTTAACAGTGTATGAAGCATTAGGAAGATAAGACTAATTTTTACATGCTCAGATGTAGGTAGGGATTCAATAAGTTCAAAGCTATACTTATGCAAAAATTCACATTGGGGAAAATAATCACCACACAGTTTGAGATTATGAGAGACACTGAGGAAAAAAATCTATGATCACATTTAAACACAAACCTAACCTGCCAATTTGTTTTCTCATATACAGGAAAACAGCAAGAAAATGAGCAAGTATACTGTAAAGCACTGTGCATAACTATAAAAATTTAAATCACATCAATGCATTCTCTGTCAAAGTCCATCTAAATCCTGACTCAAGTAAAAAGCCCTGTTTGGTGTCAGCTTCACTAGATGACACAGAACAAATGAAAGGCAGGATTAAAACTTCACTTCTGAGCTGATCAGAAGGGACCTTGCCCATCAGGGCAACAATGTAATATAAAAGAAAACGCAATACTACAATGTTTGATTTGCAGAGTTATGCTCACTGTGTCAGAAAATGTTAGTATTATGGATTCAAAATAATGTTAACTCGGCCCACTCCTCATTGTGGATATCTAATGGCATGTTTTTACAACTGTTTGTAATGTACATGTCAGATGGACTAAGTCTTTCTTGTGAGTCACACTATAACCACAAAACTATGCCTGAAGTTAAATGGGGTGGGGGAGAAAGAAAAGTTAAGTCTGACACAAAAACTACTTTGCCCAACTCTTCCCATATATGACTTCAGAGTATCTTGCCAATTTTTAATACACGCAAGCATCAGACAAGAATTAGAATCACCCTTAAATAAACAAAATAAAAACAATCAAAAAACACACCAGAAATTTATCATGATTTTGCTTTTTCTAATCAAAATTAGGATGGGCAACTTTAACAAAAAAGAAACAACCCATCAAAACAAAACACAAACACCAACCTCAAAGCCCTTGATTAGAACCCTTACCTTCACTTTCTCATTCGTTTATTTTCACTAGAAAGTTCGTGTTGTTTTTAAAAAATACTCCCTAGTTTCCTACCAAAGACATCCTTTTAAGAAATTTAGAGAAAACAAAAACACCTCAATACTTCAGTTAATCCCCCATCAGTTCAGCATATATGTGTTTTAAAGAGGTAGAGGATACTGGAGTCACAGTTGTCTTCCCTAAACATGTCCTCCTTACCCCTATTATCTCTATTTCTAAGAGTAAATCTCAAGTTTGGAAAGAATTCCCACCCCACTAAGACTTTAAAATCTCCAAGAACCTCTCAAAGAGCAGGTAGAGCCCACAACCTCAGCTCTGACAACCACTGATGTGCTGTCTGCACATATCAGGCAGATTTAGAAATGGGAGCTCAACACCATCCACAGATAAGATGGATGGGTAGTAAAAGGGAAGATAAAAACAAAGCAAGGACATAAGTAAAAGGCAAGACTTGGACAAAAATAATTTTGTACTACAAAAAAAGCGCTTGACCACAACTTGACAAAATCTTAGAACTTGCTACAAGAAAGAAAAGCAAGACACACTGATCTGTACCAATTCAGGAGTTTTCCACCATCTTCCCACTATGTAGGGAAAAGCATGCCCCAAAAATATTAACACATCAGAATAAACTATGCTGAACTTCAATCTCATGCAGCATCTCAGACACACTAAAGGGTTCAAAACAAGTTAGGGCTTGCTCTGTACCCCCATGTTGAGGAACTTCCTCCATCTCCACCCATAAGAGATTGAAGACCTACCTGGGGGTGAAGACACATAATAACCTCCTCTAAAACCCAAGCAATTGAGCCAGCCTTCAACAGGTCCAGAAAGAAGCACTAATATGAGGGTCTTTGTACAAAGTGTATTAAGGTAGCAAACAACTGTTTTTCCCCAAACAAGAAAATCATGTCAACAACAGAAATGGAACATTCAAAATACAAACACATATCTAAAACATTACTCTTATTCAATCACCATTTGACTCCAACTCACTCCTAAAACTCAATGCAAAATAATTCACGGCAGGATTTTTTGTTTTATTTTACTTTTACAAAGATTTGGCTTTAGACTAAACCAACTGGTGTTGCTTTGTGCTGACTCAAGGCCAAGTTGGACATGTATTTTAGTCTTATTAGGCATTTACTTCAATCCTTTAGTAAAATACGTATTTTGAAGTTTCCTCTCTTTTCTGTGGTTTTGTATGGAGTGTTTGTGGTATACCTGCATATTCCTCACTCCCTGAAGACTTCAAATTATTGTCAGCTAATCTCCACAAGGAGGATCAATATCTTCAACTAGGCAAAGAATACTGCATGAATAATACTTATATTTCAAACCCCAGTTGATCCACAATAGGACATATTTTTTCCCCTAAGCCACCATTTAACTTGTTGCAGCCATATGTACTAGGTGTTGCACACAGACAAAAACCTCTTCTATGGGTGATTATCATAGCAGGCTATTGAAGTCCATTATATAATGAAAATCATCAGAGCTGGACTTCGCAAATGAAGATTTGGGAGGGTTTCACCCTCGCTTGCCGCATAATGAAAATAACACTAAGAAAAAGCAACTACCAATGTAATAATTGAAAGTAAGAAAACCAAACTAAGATGAATACCAAGAAAGAGCAGAAAACCTTCTAGAGGTTTTGAAGGCTCAGACAAAACTTACATGACAAATTTCTGAATCATTTTCCATGCCTCTATCCCTTTTCTGTTAAAGGAAAAACTTTGGCATCCATATATATACAGCAGGGTTGATGCTTTCAATGAGTTAATCTGCTCTCATGGTTGATTTCTGCCACCTAAACTGAACACGGCTTAAGGCCACTTCTGCCATTCCTCTGCAGAATCTTTTACACACCATATATATATATACACACACATATATATGTAGGGGGAGACTAATCTTAACAACAGGTTTCCTACAGAGATACAGCTCAACTACTGAAGCTAACTTTCACAAAGGCCTGACAGTTTTTAAGTCTACAACTTCAGTATTTAAAAATGTATTCACTACAGAGAATCTTTAAAAGGCTATTTGACCTTTCCTTGTTATTTCTAATGTGTGAAATGTTTATTCTTGATTATTTATTCATTAGAAGAGAAAGCAAGAGAAGCCAATTTTATGTCATATGCTTTGAAGCTAATCTTTACAACCACGAAGCGCCTGGGAGTTTGCAGCTTTCATTTCAGGCAGCTGCAAATGAAAATCCATATCTAGGCATTCATATCATGTTCATCACAGTACTATCTGGGCAGCTAACCTAATTATATCATTCCAGCTGATACTGTAAATATTGGTGCTCTCCAGTATTACTTTTCCAATTCAAGCTGCATCAGCTATTATAACAGTTATGGAAATACTTTAGTGAAGAGATGCATCTTACATTTAGTTTCAACAACACATGTTATTGTCACAGGCATATGATGACAGATTCAGATGATGAGCTGAACAAACATTTAAAGTGCAAAGTCAATTCTCATGTAATTATCATAGTAGTATCAAAGAATAAAATTCAGAGAGTTCTGTAAGTGGGTTCATCTCAGAAACACACAGGACAAGGCACAAAATCCAGAGGACTCACCATGGTCTTACAGCTTTCATACTTCAGGAAAGCACTCTGGTCATAGAGTAATTACAGATTCCTGGGTACTTACACTAGTCCATTTCCTTCTGTCTTTTGGTCAAATTTATCTTCAGCAGTATTGGCTAAATAATGTTTTCAATGTTCAGATTCCTTTTTTTAGCCAGTGGCCACAACTGAGCAGAACTTCATAAGATACAGACGATAGCTTAATTAATGCAGCACTTGCCGAGTTCTGCTTCTAAAAGCCTGATCAAATGAGGAATTTTACTGTATATGGATGACCAAGGAAGAACAAAAAGTGACATTCCCTTCCTTCTGGCTACTGAAATCTTGCCAAAGCCTCCAGCACTTGAATTCAAATATTTAAAACATGATAGTTACTCTCTACCCTAACTAAGCCTATTCATACTAACCTTACATTCACAGCAGGAATGAAACGTGAAAGCTGTGTTTACCCTACAGGAGGTTACCTTCCCAATTAGTATTCAAGCGTTCCACTAAGATTCCTGCTCAAATGGTATGTGTACGTGGGTCTGTTTTCAATTGAACCAGATTGAGAACAACTCTACCTGATAAATTAAAAGAAATAAAAATAAAGTTAATGACCTGGCAGCAGCAATGCTTAAGCAAACAAGTTATGCAAACACAAACCAGCCATCCCTTGCTTTAAAAAGTTACCATGAAGTTTAAACGAAGAGGCATTTGGATGAAAGTTTGTGATTACTATAGCGATGCCCATTAACTGAGTTTCAAACAGATCTTGAACCCCACAGTACACAAACCCAGGAACACAACACCTGATCCCAGAAGCTGCAACTATTCAACAGAAAATACTATCTACTAAGTCCCAGGATAACATGTGTCTTTTTGTTCAGCTGCATCCCAGTCATGGCTCAAGTCAACTTGAAACTCTTCTCTTCCTGTACACAGCTTACAGAACCATTGCTTAAGAGTACCCACTTTAGACAGCTCTAGGACTCCTTTTCAAATTATAAATGCAAGACATTTAGCCCTCAGGATACAATAGTTGGCATGCCCCATAGAGAAAGCATTAGAACCTGCTTACTCATCTTCAGAAGATGCCCTTGAGAGGATAACACCAATGACTGTTTATCAGCTCATTCCTTCCTTCATCAGACTCCAGTCTAGCTTCAACCTATGAAAACAGGTTCAAAAATACCAGCACAATGTTTCTCATCTGACACTGACTGATGCTGTTCTCAATGACCAGAGATTTTAAGTCAACATGTACTCAAGAAGAAAGCATATACAACTGCATTTGTTACACAAAATTGCAGCAGACGCTAAGAAAATGGAGGTAGAAAAAGTTTGAGTGAAACAATTTAAGTGGAAAGATCAATCATTTTGAAGAGCAAACTCAGATTGAAAAAGAAGCTAGAGAAAAAAATAAATAGGCGAAAAAGCAAAGCGAGCAGACAAAAGGAAGTTAAAGCAACACACAAAAATCTAGATGTCAGGTGTCATCTTAATATCTTATTTCATGTTTAGTCTTCTTTTCGACTTTGTCTTGGAGTCACAAACCTACATACTCGTTTACCCTGTGTGTTGCCATACCAGAGCCAAATTGCTCACTGATATACAAGAATATATTTCATTTCTCTATGGGTGTCATGCTTCTGCATGGGTATAGAGAGCTTCTTCCATCCGACTGAGCAAGCCAGTACATTGGTAATTCCAAAAGAGATACAGAACACAGAACATCACAGACTACACATGGAAGCCCCATCTGCCAGCACTCTACCGGAGTCAGGAGAGCACACTAACAGGGCACACTACTGGGGAGAATGCCAACATATAAGGGAGAGCATGTGCAGTCACTAGTGGATCTATTATACCACAGTGCCACAATCAGCCTCAGAACAACTCTACTTGTATCATTTTCCTGGTAGTACATTGCTTCCCTCTTCTTCAGCTCAGATTCTTTCCCCACCTTCTCTTTCTGTAAGAACTTTCTTCAGCTTTTCTAACAGTTCTCATGGGTCACATTATTTACTGAAACCTAGACACAAAACATGTAATTTGATTTATCTAAGAAAATCAGTCATTATATCAAATAAAAGATGACATTCATCTCACACAATATTTTCATCTATTCAGTCAAGATCATGCTGTATTCTTTTTCATCTTGAACCTCATTGAACAATGTACCATCTCTTAGGCAGTAAGAAGTCTCTGCACAGTCTAACTGCTAAGGCAAAATTGTCTGCATGGGAATGGCACAAAATACACACTTCAACCTATCTCACACATTTACCACCACCAGTCAGCACTGCAGACAACCCTGCACAAGCACTTTCAGGGAAATACTGCAAAAGTTAAAGTCTACCTTGGAGAACAGTACTGTTTCAAGCAATGCCGCATTTTTATGTGGAGCCTTGATCCCAACAGTTGTTTCAAGATGGTTTGAGATGATAAAAGCAATGCAGAAGTTACAAATCTCCTCCTTTTCAGATTCACTGTAGGGAAAAAGCTTGTATACTTTTGGTATTTTTTTTTCCCCTCACCCATTAGAAGGCAATCTGTAGCCCAACTGTCTCTATCTGGCAGGGAGCACATGGCAAATCCAGACCTCCAAGAAAAGCTGCAGATGAATTTCAGTATATGAAGAGTTAATTGGCCAGCACTGACTAGGCCACTTTTCTGCCTACAGAGATCACATTAGACACACAAGCTCCAAAAATACAGTGTATGGTTTGGATTAGCACTGCTCAGGTTGGCTGCTCTCCCCTGGCTTCATTCCCTTCTGCTCTGACCAAGGAGAAAAAGCTTAGAAACTCCATGATATGTATCAAGATCCTTTTCTATTATGTATTTTCCCTGGCACTCAATAAAACAAACCTTAATGCACAAACTCCTTTATCTTCTTCCTCCTTTTTACTCTACCTATGTAATACTTAATTAAAAATGTAAAGCAATGTGAACTAAAGCGCTGTACTTCAGTAACAGGTAGTGAAATAATAGCAACATAGAAATCTCTTCCTGAGCACTTTTTACTCCTGCAGTTTTTCTGAAAGTCAACTAAATTTTTAATTTTTTTTTTCCTCAATTAAAAAAGAATTGATTCTGTGCTTCTTGGTCTTCCGGTTTTGGGTTTGTTTTGGGGGATTTTTTAAAGTGTGAACTAGAACAGAAATAAAAAACAAAACCAAGAAAACCACACAGTAAAAAGTTACAAAACCATACTTGAAAATGAGGGAACCGATCCTTAAAAAGAGCTCAGCATCTGCTATTCTTATTCTGTTAAGAGATCGAGCCAAGAAGATTTGAGAAGTTTTTATTGCCAGATCTAAATTTCATTCCACAGGCACTGGATCAGGTCTTTAATCCTTTACTTAACCACAAAGAACTGTGCTGAGGAGTTTAGTTCTTCCAAAACAACTGATAATATCCTAAACGTTGACAGCGAATTACTTTCCAGTATAAGCCAAATCCTGCATGTTTTGCTTTTAAGTAATGCCATAGCAGATGCAAAACCAGTAGGATTCACACTGATGTTTTCTAGGAAAGGAGAAAATCTCCAAAAAACACAACCCAAGCTTTAGAAGTGGCAGATAAATAAAGAAACAGTTTAATTCTTGTAGTGAATTAAACCGCATGTATGACATTATGTTTATTCTTTTAATTTATTGATTTAGGATTTAGAATTCTTTTATTTTTTCATTCACATATTTTAATATCTACTGTGAACTGCTGTTTCACAATTTTATCAGTTACATTTAGTTGATTCCCCTCCAACACAATTTTCTGAGCTGTCGTTCTTTACAGTATTTCAATGAAAAGAAAAACAAGGCAAGCAAGACTCCTTTTGCAGCAGAGAGACTGTAGCATTTAAAAGGGTGGTTATATCAGCATTGGAGAGAAAAAGAAAAAATCCAAGCAGCATTGGAAAAAACAGATGTAGAAACAGTACTCAGACACTCTCAGAAAACTCAGCAAGGGTTCCTCTATTTGCAGTGAAAAAAACAGTCAACAATAACTGAAATTTGGAAGGGGTATATGAGGGTCAAAGAACCCAAAGTGATGGAAGCAAAAATGTCTTTAAAATTTCACTGTCAAAGTCCACATCCAGGTCAGTAGGGTTTGATCCAACTTCTGAGTTTTAAGTATCCTCTGACAAAGCAATTCTGACTGTGCAAAAGTCCTTAAATAAACTAATTCTCAGTACACGTATATACTAAAGCTCAATAATCAGAGGTCCTGGAACATCAAATAGACAGAAGTATTCATGTGGACAAAAGCTGATCTCTGTTATGAATTTAATAGCTACACTAGTTTGAAGAAAATAGTCTTGCAAATATAATTTGAATTATTCTGTCAGACAGTGGAGAATTTTTTTGTTGCATGAGCCCTGAAAACTACTGTTTGCCAAAACACAATACAAAGTTATCTAGACAACAATAAAAGCTTAGAAAACATTTCTTTTCATATGGTGCAAGTGTATGAAGCCATAAAGCTTCTCAGTATCACACTTACAAAACAATGCTTCTTGAAAGTTCATAAAGTCAATATAATTAGACAGCAAACAGGCCTTGCCAAAACAGAATCCACTGCTGGTTTGAACCAACACTCATTCACTAGGAGACCTGACTAGATAAACAGAAGCAGATCTATCACATTTTTGATATTTGACATCTCACATGAACTCTTCAAAACTCACCAGAGGACTGAAACACATGGATGACAACACTCCAACTAAAAGGGAAGCATTTCATAAATGTGTCCTCAACTTTTGAGATTGAAATGTTCAATGTTAATAATGTCAATTATCTACTGCAAACCTTTGGGATGGTGAAGGTTAGACCTGGTATGAAGGTGTCTCTTTAATGACAGCAGCTCAGCCACACATAGCAGATCAAAAATCTGACAACGCCTAAAGAGGCACTTCCCAACATCAGTCCAAAGACTGGGTGGCCATACGATCTATTACACAAGAAATAATTATGCACCTTACAACACAGGATATGTTATTCAGCTTCAGCACACAGTAAAAATCCTCACATGATCCTCTACAGAAAAATACAAACATAACCCCTCACATGAAGACAGACATTCAGCCTTCAAGACACAAATTCTGACACATGCAGTACAAAGTGGCAGCACAGTGCACTTGATCTGGGCTCCAACCAGTCTACCTATGAACCCCTACCAGCCACTCAACTTGCAACAACTTGCTCCAGCATTTGTCAGCAATTACACTCAACAGTACAGACAGGAACCTGACTATAAAGCAAGAAGAAAAGTTTCTACTTATCATTTCTAAAAGAAAAAACCCACCGAACAGCAATCTTTCTACCTGGCTGCCTCATATGTCTCTGTGGCTCCTGCAGTCCATGATCCCAGATAAGGCAATGCTAAGTGGACACTTTCAAGATGATCAGATTTATATCCATTAGCTGTGTACCTCTATCCTCTTCCTCCTCACTCAGTTCACTTGAACTCTTCTATGATCTGTCACAACTATTAAGACAGATTCTTATTGACCAGTCTGGGACATTTTCTATGTCCTAAAGTATCTTTAAGGGTACAGTAATGTATTATCTGTTTTACCCAATCATCAAGTATTAATGTGCTTGCAACTGTGAAATACCAAGCCAGAATCACTACTATTTCCTCCCCTCACATGGATAAGGAAGGCAAAGATACTTTTTCCCCACTTGAAAAAAAACCAAACACTTTCCTTTTTCATTTAAAGTGTGCTATAAAGACATAGAAGCACTAAAATCTGATATTCATCCTCACTTAAACTAAAATCACTAAAAAACATATACTTAAGATATCAGTAAAACAAAAAAACCTATCAGTAAACTAACTAAATTGAAAAAAACCTTATTCTTCAAACTCCAGGAACTTTATAAAGCAGGAATAAAAGTGTCACAAGTTGTTACAGTTCATAAACTGAAAGACTGTAGAGATTGAATGACCACTGAAATAATCTTAAAGGACATTCAGAATTTTGCCAACACCACGTTTTTGCTGCAGAAATCCTAGCTTGATTCTCTTCAAGGTGGATTTCAAGCGCTAGGGAGCAAATAGTACTAACTCAATTGGATAGTGAACTGTTTGCTGTGTCAAAGCTTTTTGCCAAACACATATATATAATTTTTCTTTTCGCTATATGGATAATGAACCCCAGATGGCAATTTACATAGGCAAAGCATAAAGGAATCCATGCACTGCTGGTGCTCTCAGCCTCAATCAGAGCAAGTATGGGCGTTTCAGAATGTCACTGTTTATTTTTAATTGCTGTGTCCCTCCTTTGTGCAGGTTCAAGCGGTCAAAGATGTCGAAGTCCATTAGTAGAACTGGAAGGTGATGCCACTTCATTTGGTGAGAGGGTTCTTCAAATTTAAAAAAAGCAGCTGGTTTGTAATGCCCCCAAATGCCCAGTGGGTACCAGCTGTCAATCTCAGTTACCACTGGGTCAGGGCAAAAAGAGGTCAGAGAGAGTCACAAACCACAATGTGTTGTGAAATGTGCTTCCTCTGTTACCTTGTAGGCCTGAGAAAGGTTTGACCTCTTATAGGTATCCTAACCCAGCTCTGCATGATGCTGGCAGGGGTAAGTACAACACACAGCTCAAACTTACAAAAGTTGCTTCCTTTTACTGTGCCTTGGTTTCCATACCTGCACAACATGAACATTCACAAGCTGCTAGTGGCAAAAAACAAAACTCTGCCCACCACTACAATCACTCAGAGGCATGGACACATCTACTTCAGGTGTGGCAGCGGAAGGATTAATTCACTGACAGCAACTAGAAAGATAAGTAAAACTATGAGGGAAGTTGTTTGTGCCATAACAGACCAGCAATCTGCCTTCTCTTTGCAAATGACCTGTTTGTCTGCTAAATTGGCTGTCACTTCAGTGACTACTCTCCCAGTCACTTGGGTGAGAAGAAAGTTGCTTTTAAAGTCCCATTTAAAGTTTCTTCTATTCTCCTTTAACATATCCATTTGCAAGTTACTCATTATATTTTTGTTGTTTCCTCCTTCACAGAGATTCTTAAAAAGCAGTCTTATTCCTAAACATGTTTCTTAAAAACATTCTTGGACTATACATGAAAAGTTGAATGGTCACTTCTAGACATAATCTAGCGATGCATTCTTTCTTTGCAAGAAATAATTGTGCTCTCACTCCCATCTCCCAAAGGAGAAAATGACAGGAAGTTTGGCCAGTGCTATGCCAAAAGGAAAGCAGAGACTTCTTTATGCAAGGCTCTGTTTGGACAGGAGCCATCTCACACTCATCAGCCTTGCACTCCCTAACTACTTGTCCCTCTTTGGACTCAGAGCACAGGCAGGCCCAGGACTGTGAACAAGACACAGAAAAGGAAAGAAACAGCAAGCAGAAAGAAGGAGAGGTTAAAACCAGAGCTACAATTCCAGCAAGCATATTCCCTGCAGGAATTGAAAGCATAGCTCCCAGAAATGGGCCACATGGTGTAGGGAAGACATGGGCAGTGAGGAACTTCATTGGGGAAGCAGATATGACAGAGTACCTATCATGCAAATCACTTCTATACAAAGGACAATGTGATACAAACTAGGTGGCCACAGGTATCACAGAGGAGGCTGGTCAGTAACTGTGAGCTATCAGCAATATATTCCAGATGAAATCAGACTGCCTCACTTAAGTCCTTCACTCGCCCACAAAGTACAGTCAAAAATGAGACAACAGTATGTTTACTTAATGAAAGAATAGGATTCTTATAGTAATGACATGAAGATAATACCAACAGCAACAAAAGGGGCCGATCCAGGTTTGTTCAGCCTGCTCCCAGAATATAACTGCATGTGTCCACTCTTAAATTAGCTGCAAAATACTCCAAGTCTTGACTCATTTTGGGCAAGTAATAAAAAGGGAAAGTCAGTGCAAATCAGCATCTGTGAAATAGGCTTCACCTGTTCAAGCATAAAGTCACCCTAGTTTCTTTTAAAGGAAGAATGTGTTTTAAGGTAATAGTAACAAGAGATCAGCAGTTCAAAGGCCACTGAAGAGTCCCTTTGACTTTCTACAAGCTCTCTGAAGATCCCAATGGCAGCAAGCCACCTACTGCATTCCAGCAGTTCTCCCAGAACATGCTGACATTAAGTGAAGCCTCAGCAGACAATGTGCATCAAGCATTTCAATGCCGCCTTCTTTTCATTTCCCTTGCTCTCAGACATTTCTGGAAGCCCACCTGCTCAGATTTGCTTGCAAGCCTTCTCACTGTAGTATATCTCATATGCAAGTAATCTCACTCAAACCCTGGTCAGTCCTTGGGCACATTCCATCTTGGAAACATGCCCATCTTGCTTTTCTGAAAGTCTAACATACTAATTTAGGTCAGTCTTCTCACTTCTTCAACCAGGTAAGTTACAGAGCAGGTAACTTTACTGACTGCCTTACTTAAAAAGTGTGATGTCTCTTCCAGTTATGTTTTATAGTAGAGTAAAAAAAAAAAAAAAATTGAAAATAATTGAATTATTTCAGATTGGATGAGAACACACTCTTCTTTGTTGAGTGTCCCTATCAGGAAAAATGGAGGGAGTGAAAATGAGAGACTCACCTTCAGGGCAGGAATCTCCACATTGTCACCAAGGCTAACAGAGCCAGAAAGAATAGTCCCTGTCATCACCGTGCCTTGACCCTTTATAGAGAAACAGTGGTCAACTGCCATGAGGAAGTGTCCCGAGGGGTCTCTTGATGGCAGGTAAGCCTGAGACTTCAAGACCTGAAAAAAAAGATAAAAGCAGCACCATGGCTGGGTGAAAAGTCATGACAGCTACACAGCAAAAGGAAGGCAAGTGATGATTGATTGAACAAGTTTGCAATTTTACTGATTTCAGGCATCTCCCAATGAGCTTAGAATGCACCAATGTCAAATTAACAGTGTGTACCATACAGGAGACGCACACTGAGCAGCAGAGTTTGATTTTCTGCCTTAGAAAGATTTGGTGCTGCACATTTAGCTTGGTTAGCAAAACTGCACTGGCGATAAAGTTGCTGCCAAACTCAATATAAACATTGCAGCAAAGCAAAGAGGGGGGGGAAAAAAAACCCTATACGTGTGTCATTCTGTCCTTCCCTCCCCCTACAAGTACAATTTTACAGCACGTCTTGCCACTTCAGCTTTTTTGGATTTTGTGAAAATGAACTTATACACAGATATTAGTGGCCCATAAAGTCTATTTCTGCCTCCCTTCTCAGAAACACTATTATATTAAGTTTTCAAAGTCAACTTCCCCTTGAGACTTCCCCTTCAGATTTCTGTTAACACTTCTTGGAGGATCAAACTATTAAGAAAAGCAGCTACATAAGTACCATTTTCTAGAGAAATTCTATGAGTTTAGCATTTCTCTTTTGCTGACAAACACTAATTTCTTAAAATGCATCATCATAGACAGTAGACTTTAATTATAAAATGTCAGTCATGTACCCAAATAGTACTTAAGAACTGGTTCACTCCTGTCTCAAATCACACCTGATTTCTGCCTCTCTTGTAATAACAGCAAACACACCTGGCATCACCTTTAACATCAGTTTTTAAGGCCAAACTGCAGATTAAGACCAAGTTGTAATGGCAGAACAGTGGAGAGAGTCTCTTGTGAAGGACAGAAAGGATAATAACTTGAAGCTCCATGGCAGGGCTCACACAGCATTTGCCAGCTCTTCTAATATTAGGTCTCAGAGTTGACAGAAACAGCTGCAGCACTAGTATTTCCTTCAAAGGTTTTAACTGTGAGGAACATTCCCATAAATCTACCAGGAACCAGATGAAGGCAGAAGGACTCGCTTATCTCCTGCTCTCTAGACATTCTGTGATCAAACTGGTTCTAGCTAAGTCTATTCTAAGGCCATACTACATCCCATCCCTTGGACCACATAATCCTGGGAGGTGAGCATTCACTGCTCAGCAGTTGTGTGAAATGTCCTGCCTTTATTCAAATCAGGCTCCCCTGGGCCAGACATCCCTAGGGTTTTTGATGACTGATGCTGCCCCTTAACTTCAGCAATTTACAATTTTACATCTGGCAGCATCCAAATCAGAATTTCACAAGCCTTCCAAGAATGATGTCTTTGTTTCAGAACTACTTTCTGTTATCTGCAAATAAGAACAGCATCCCTCCAGGGTAAAGATGCTGCTTTTCCCCACAGCTAATTCACAGAAAGGGTGACAAGTTTACTACAAGATACAAACTACCCTCAGTTATTTTCAGTGTCCTACCCAGTATATGCCTCATGCCATATAACTTGGAGTTTTGAATACCTGAGAGTGTATTCTCTCTTCCCCATTACCCATCCCCTCCCCGGCATCCCCCCCCCCAAAAAAAAATCCCCACTCCACAGCCAAACACCCCATATCATGGGAACTAAGGGTGTATGTGAAGCATCAGTTTGCTTTAAGTCTTCTCTTGTTTATATGGGTCTGATACAAAGTTAGTTGCACAATCATACAGTATTTTCTAGGCCCTACCTCATTCAGGACACAGAGCAAATCCAGGTCATGCTTTTTATCTTTTGCAGATGCCTAAGACATGCAGTAAGCAAGGCAGGCTATCAGAGAGAAAGACTGTTTCATCATGAAGGCAGGCAATGCTTCTCTAGAGAATGGAGTTATGCCAAAAGGCCCACGTATTGCCATCCTCACAAAAATGGAATTTCTACAGGTAATGACTGACTGTACATGTCAGACTGTCCAAACAGAATCCCCAAAGCTTAAAAGAAGTGCTAAGCACTCATAACTGAAATCAGAATTGGCAGGTACCATGATCTGAACACAAGCACATCCCAAAATAGTTCCTAGTTGCCTTAAATTTGGCAATTAAAATTAGTCAACTCAGAGGACTTAGCTCCTTTGTGCTTCAACTTTCCAATCTAAATATGGATTAAAGTCACCTCTACAGTTCCCATAGGTGTTTTGGAAGTAAATTAACTGTTTGCCAAGTACTCAGGACCACAGTAACGTGTGCCAGGAAAAGTCCAGGAGGAAATTAATTACTCTGAATGCAGAGCAGTATTTAACTGGAGTCATGAGGCCACACAGAATAATGAGAATTAAAATAAAATACAGACTACCTGCTCACCAGTTGAGTCTTGTCCATCCTGTGCAAGAAGTGAGGTCAGGGTTGTTTAGAATAAAGAATCATGCAATTAAACACTGCACTGTAATACACAGGAAGAAAGGAGAAAATTCCCAACATGTAACTTCTGAGTGCCTGACTTTACTGTTTTCTTAACTATGGTACAACTATAAAACAACATCTACCAAGAATCTGGCAGAAATTAAAACCTTTTTTTTTTATTTACTATGCTTCATAATTCTTTATAGCTTTAAAGACAATTTCAGCACATTTCAGGCATTTCTTCAGACACAACTATTCGAAGGCTTTGTAGCCTAGTGGTTGAAAAAGGAGATCCACTTTTGGGGCACATAATTCCAACTTGTTCATTCACTGAAAGGAATCCCTAAAGAACTGGTTCTTTAAAATTGGCACTAATGCTACTAGCACCCTCCAAGAGACTTAAGAGAAATGTTTGAGCACATTTCATGTTATTATCATGTTCTTCAGCAGGTACCTCAATCAATTCAGAAACGCCTACTGGATTCTCAGACTCTGGGGCTTCTGGTCCACCCGGCTTTGCTGCAACAGCTACAATAGGACACCCACAGAACCTGAAAGAGAGAGAATCCCACCATTAGACCACAGATCTCCTACATTTGTTAATATAAAGTAGTTCCAGGCTCATTTCAAGGCTGGAAACTCCCTTAAATCCCAGTTTATCCGCTCCTCCCCCATAGTGAGTAACTGACAATTTCTTCCTGAATTACCAGCATATCAACACTACTGGAACTTCAACAGGAAACCTGCAACCCTGTTCCACATTAGCTACTGATTCAGCTCCGTGGCAATCAAAAGCTAGACTTCAGTTTACTGCAGAAGCAAAGGTCTGTTACCCAGTCCTGTTGCAGTGGTTTGCACTCAAAGCCATTTTACCTGGAGACTAGCACATTTTCAACTTTCACTAAAGCAGAGACAGCTGTCAAATGGTCTCAGCATACGTCCTACTAATAAGAGTAGTTGAGAAATAAAATAGTAGTTAGAAAACATGCATTTAGAAATACAAAGTCAAATGGCAAAGAGGCTGTCAAACACCACGTCTGAGATGTAACCAGACAAGCACTCTGCAATCTCGCCCAGACCAGCAGGGCTTTCAAAGCCCCATAAAGCAGACAGCACATGCAAAAACTGAAATCCTGTTCTCTCCTCTGTACACTGAATCCTGTTCCTTAGATTCTTAAAATCAGAATGTAACCCAGTAGTTATGTCACTCAAAAATATTTGAGTTAAGCACTCAAATATTTTATCTTCCCATTTCAAAACAGCCACATCCCCACTCATGAATCTCACTACACTTCACTCATTATGTACCTCATAATGTACTGAAACAGGGCTGGCAAATGTTGTCTCAGCCAGAGCCACATTATATAAACTTCCATAATTCTGCTACCCCTAACTGGGGCAATCACAGTTATCATTCTTAGTTAAGGAAATTTCCAAACACTTTCTCTGGAGTGAAACAGACTTTCAGATCATAACAAAAGCTGCAAGTCCAAAAGCTAAAAAAACCAAACTACAAAAAAATCCCAAAACAAAACAGAAAAACCCCAAACAAACCCCAGCACACCCAGAAGGCACCTATCCCCACAACAAACAAAACCCAAACCAACCAAACACAGACCCAACACTTCTTCACCTGGATATTCTGTCTGTTTTTTTCTATTTGAACTCCAAGCAGTCCTTTAAAATGAAGAGCTTAATTATAGGAAAATATTTCTTTATACATGATACTTGCACATGTGAATTTGAAACTGCACTTTTCTGTTTCTGGCAATCTTTTTACTCTCTTATCACCTATGCGAGATGCCTCAGTATGCTTAGAAGTGCATTGCAAGAGAAATGGTGGTATTTTTGTTAAACATTTTGTTACAAGTCAGCTGTTAGTATCACTCTTCACTTACTTGGTATTTTCCAAGGTCTTCTGCATTTTCTTAGTCATCTTCTCAATGGCACTTTGTCTCTTCCCCTCTGGAAGGAGATCTATTTTGTTCAGAACCACCACCATCTTCTGGCAGGCAATTTGCCCAATTACCAAGCACTCTGCTGACTGTGTCTGCATCCCCTTTGTCACATCTATTACAAGCATCATCAAATCAATAATCTGGGCACCTGGAGGAGAATTCACAGTCAGTACTGCAGCAGCATAAAAAGATTAAGGATCATTTTCTCAAATAGTATCCATAAAAAAATGTCAGCAGACGTACAAATACCCAGAAAGACAAACAAAACACAAGTCTAAGTATGCATCAACTACACAGCTCTTCTGAAATTAAGACCTCAGGGATTTAGGCTGTTATATGCCACCAGCAGGCCATAAAAAACACTGAAGACTGTGATAGTCTGCATATTCCTCCATACTGATAGTTCAGGTCTAAGGCTGTTATCAATGCATTTTAAAAATGCTAAGAAATTTAACCCTGCAGCAGCACAAGCATGACTTCTGCCTCAATTAAAAATTATAATCTAAGAAACCAAGTAGGAATATGATACAGCTGAGGAAATACAGCAACACTGCAGAGAGCTGCATGCTCAGAGCAACCCCAAGAGTCAACCATGTGCCCCATAACTACATCAACAATCCTCATTCCCTACCATTTTTCTCTCAATGTCCAAAATTTCCTAAAAATGAAAACAAAGTGATCACCACCAGAGGCAGGTTTATGCTAAGTTTAAAGAAATTCCTACAATCCCTCAACATGAGGAAGAGGTGATTTAAAACCTGTATTGTCATTCACTCCCGATTCAGACCCACATAACTTGTAATTTCAAACACAGGCACAAAGATCAGATTCTTAGATCTCTTCATGAAAAAGCTCAAATTTTAATAAGTAGTTACCAATCATGCTCATGGATTATTTTTACTTCTCAAAATATTGTCATGAACCCCTAATCTTTTGATTGAAGCAACCTGAATTTCACAAATTTAAATTTGTTTTTGAGGAAGCTTTTGATGAACATTGGGCCTTCCACTAATTAGAATCAGAATTTTCTTGTTTCATTCCAGGTAACTGAAATACTCTGAATACCAAAATAGTAAAGTGCAACAGACCTTGATGCTGAGAAAGTTTAAATATAAAAAACCTAAAAAAGTTAAAGCTGAACTACCAGAAAGTCATATGGCAAAAATGTGTATTATGAAACAAGACAGGAGCTGGAAATCCTGTAAAACTGCAGCATTCTGAACTTAAGTATCCTTAATATTTGCCTTAAGACCAGAAGAATAAAAAATAATACAACTGTCCCTTGTTCCTTCACCCTCTCCAGCCTCAGTTTTTGGTGTTTGGTTGGGGTTTTTTTGTTTGGTGGGGTTTTTTTTTGTTTTGTTTTTTGTTTGTTTTTTTTTGTTTTTTGGGTTTTTTTGTGTGTGTTTGTTTTGTGGGTTTTTTGTTTTTTTGTTTTTTTGGTTTTTTTTGGTTTTTTTTGGGTTTGGTTTTTTTGTTGTTTTGGGGGGGGTTTTGTCTTTTTTTGTTTGGTTGGGTTTTTTTGTGTGTTTTGGTTTGGTTTTTGTTTGTTTGTGGTTTTTGTTGGGTTTTGTTGTTGTTGTTGTTGTTTTTTGTTTTAAGTCTTTTGCAATGCCTATAACAGCTACCCTTGTCCCTAATTCCCATGAACTCAGGATAGGAAATCATTCTGAGGTTGAAGTGCAGGGGTGAATGAGCGGGTGAGAGCTACAACAAGAAAAAAAAAAGTCATCCTTACAAATGACTATTTTCAACCTACCAGAGCTCTTGTTATAATGAATGCTAAACCCTTTAGAGCACTAGTCGGATAATTATGACATTTCCAATGCTCCTGCAGAATGTTCACCAATAATTTCAAATATCTCTCCCTTTCAAACTGAAGATAGGCTTCATAACTTCAAAAGTACTTTGCATTTTTATTGCTTTAAGAATTGATTTAGATCTTGCTTAAATTACAACACAAACATCATCAAGGCTGTACAAAAGGCTGGCTTTATATACCACAAAAGAACAGACCTAAAGGTCAAGCAGCAAGGAGAACAAACAGCATGAAAATAGTTTTGAGTGGGACAAAACACTTAATAGTCCGAATGGATCCACTTTGAGTACATACAGTCGGGCTTTTTTAAACTTAACACACACATTTTGTATTACACTATAACACAGTTAATTCTTACTACCCAGGGGACAGCCTTAAAATGAATGGGAATTAAAAATTAAAATCAAACTATCAAGTTCAGTGATTATTAATACCTCATAAAAGGACATCTACTAAAACAACAATGCTGCAGCTTAACTCTTGGATAACTGTACCATGACTGCTAAAGCACAGCAATGCTCATGCTCCAAAATCAAGCCACAGTAACCAGACCCAAACACGGCATTGAGAAAGGTGGCTGGTTAATATGCATTATATACAGTGTTGTATCTCCTCCCTCCAACAACAAAATCTGCACTGAACTGTTATATGTAGTTTCAGTATAAGGACTACATTATCTTGAAACACAAAACCAACTGCTCTGACTACATTTATTATAAAGCAAATGCTTACAACTGCTGTATTTATCAATCTATTAGCAAGACTTTAAAAGAGCCACAAAAATCATCAGCCCAGTTGCTAGAAGGTAAAAAATGTCTGCCTCGGAGCATTTCATAGCAAAGAGAAGATGAACAAAAGAAAAATAGCTGTACAGTCCATGGAAAAACTCCAGAAACAACAGAAACCATACCATGACACTCCAGACAAACAATATTTCAAGTCAAGGAAACAGCAGCATACACAAGTTCACAAACACTGTCGGCACAACTACTGTGCCTCCTCCAAAGCCTTAACATGCTGACTGGTCACAGTTCCTAAGAGATGGCACAAGATGGAACAGCAGACATGGCAGGCAGAGTGTTGGCATATAAGCAGGGGGGGAAGCTGCTGCTCTTCAACAGAGTCACAGAGACAAGGCAAAGATCAGGCCAGCATTGACAGAAATACCTTAACTACTGTCTCCCCAGGGCATCAGGATGTGTTGCACATGTCTACTCATGCATATCAAGGCATGAGTGCTCAAGTTTACAGGACCCTTGGATAACAAGGTGAAAAAATAATGCTAAGATTTAGTTCTCAACTTTCCTCTCTGAGCCGTCTTTAATAAGCCATCTTTAACAATTCAACTTCTTCCTATACAGTTTTACATTTTGCTTTATTCAAGAACTCATTCTCTTAGGTGCCCATCATACATGCACAATAGTTCATTAAATATGAAAACACAAAAATCTAGAGAAGTCAAAATGCAGTGTACAGGGATTCACAAATGTAACATTTCTGATCAGGAAAGCTGGCAGGTCATTTGTGACAAGATGACAAAACTACAACACAAAAAGCCATACCAAGTGGAGACTCCAAAAATAGTAACATGAATAAAACACATGAAAATACCACTCAATATATCTGCACTATCTGACTACAGAATGCCAGCCATGTGCTCTTTTGTGAAATGGAACAGAGACCTGAAACACTCAGCTTCTGCTCAAAAAAAAAAAAAAAACCCAAAAAAAAAAAAACCACACAAGACAGGATATGGTCCTACAGAGTTAAGAGTGATCTGGAAGAGGCTATGGAAGAGTTGAGTGTTCCTTGAGCCTTCAGAGAAAGCACATGGCTTGAAATTACTCAAACAAAGTAAAGACATATGCAAAAGACAAGTCTGTGTATAAAGAAGCACAGCAATTAAAAATATTTTATCTGTATTGAAGCAGGCCATATAAAATCAGTGACAAAACTCAAATAAGGTACCCAAGTTATTTCTTCTACAGAAAAAACAGGGATGTAACCTTTTATTTGCTCCTTCATCCATGAAAGAAGTTTTCCAGAACATCCAGAAAGGTAAGTCCTCAGGTATGATTTCTCACTTTGCTTGAAAATGAAAGATCAACTATTGGAGTACCCTTTGTGTGATGACACAGAGCTCACGTGAAGGCCCATAAAAAGCAAATGAAACAAAGTAGTTGTCATCAGAAAACACAAGGGGGCAGGGAAAGATGGGAATTATGTTGCAAAGATAAGCAGCTAAACCACAGCAAAAATAAAGTAGATAGTCACAGTGAAGAAAAACAAACAAGGAAGATAAAACATGAACTGTGAGAACCTGGATGACAGCCAGATACAGGAAAAACAAGACCAGCAACACAGCATCACAAAGACTGCAAGTGCCGTCTAAACCTGGAGGAAGCAGCACTCATTTGTACCACAAAAGTGACAGGGAACACACAGTCAGATAATAAAAACACCTTCATAGAGGCGATAAAGTCTAGTTACTGCTTTGAACACTCACAATCCACTCTTTTTCCTGAATTTTAGAGAGTATCTGATTATTAACAGTCATCAGGGAAGTAATTTATTACTCTTTACTCATGAGACTAGTTGAATCACAGATGTCATAGATTATGACAAGTTTCAAAAGCACAGAAGGTAGCCAACTCAAATTTCCCTAAACTGGCAATTGACTCCATCTCTCCAAGGGAAGAGCAAAATGATACCACTTGCATCATATCATTCCTAGCCAGCTTTCACCCTTGGATCCTGAAAGAACTCACTAGCTATTGCCTGAGTACACAGAAAAAGAGTAGTATGTGAGTACACAGAAAAAGAGTAGTGTGCATTAAAAAAAAATAAAAATGGATGTATTGATGAACTTTTAATCTTTAGGAGAAAATTTGCTGCATTCTCTGCATCTGCATTATTTTGTATAATATGGATTCAATCCTTTACTGAAATAGGAGGAAAGGCTTACCCAGAGTTCCAGGCAATAAGGCTGCAGACCTTTATCCCCTGCATTAAATTCACTCTTTGTAATTTTGTTTTGCGTCACACCCACCTTTGGTTTTCACACAGTAAGTAAAACACACTTGATCTTGCTCACTGAAGCAGACAACCCCTGCAATGTTTACATGCTACTGTCTCACATCCTTACACAAACACAATTAGTAAAAACCAGATCTGTTATACCAATATTCACAAGGAAACACCAGTGGGAGTACCCAAGCTACAGCCTGCATTTTCAAAAACCATACAGCACTTTAACGGCCCTGTTTTATTTTGGAACAGAACATTTTAAATAAAAAAATCTCCTTCAACCTTGATCACAGAATTGTTTCAGTTCTGCATGTACATGAACTCAAAACACCTTGTGTTTGTGCAACCTGTTGCATCCTTGTAAGTTATATACCCAAACTCCCAGACTCAGCTGTGCTAGTAGAGCAAAGCATAATGCTTACAGTAAGTTAGAAAAAAAGGGCATTATTAGGTCTAGAAAAAAATAATCACAAACAAAACCCCAAACATTTCAGCCTCTTGTATTACATTATCAGTTCTAAAAAGTTACTATTTTATTATACATGCACTGAGCCCAGTTTCAGAACCATTCTGTTATAACCTCCAAGCTACATACTGATTCCATCCTTTCTGAAAAGGAGAAAGGCATTTTCAATAAAGAGTCAGAACCTCAATTGCTTTCTCTTTACCAAATGAAGATCAAAAGTATGAAAGCATTTACAAGTCATACTGTTTTGGCAAGCAGACTTCCCATAATCCATCAATATAAAGCTTATTTGGCTCTGAAAGGTAAAATCTGGGCTAGTGGAAGCAAAAGAGCAGGGGTCAGGTCCCTGTGTGAATGAAAGGGAGGTTCTCCACACCACACAAACACGGAACACAGGCAGAGATTCTGACTTGTAGCTTCTTTAAGCTACTGTGTCCTGTTCATGGTAATCTTTTTAGCTGTATTTACTCAAACAGTACAACTCCTGTTCACAGGCACCAGAAGGAAGCAGAAAATGGAATTTGAAATGTAAAAATAAAATAATTGTGGGCCATGGGCTATAATTTGATTTCATGCTTTACAAGGAAATGAAAGAGGACTTCCTTAAACATACTTTTTTTCCAAAAATATGCTTTTTACCATGTTAAGATTTCCTCTACTGTACAAGAGAAAATAGGATTGTAGAAAATGTACTGTTCTCAAGTATCATTGCTACTCAGGGGCAAAGCTCTGTTTTAATGTGCACTTCCCATTCTGGGGAAGAGGAAATTCTTCAATTAATAAACCGGGTGGACTGAGGCGAGTTTTTAAGGTTTAATCAATTTCATCTGCACATGGGATAAAAAGACCAACTATTCTACCATTTTTGCCTCCCCTATTTCACTTTCAAAAAAAAAAAAAAAAATCAATGTTTTACTTTAAATTCTTTGAGGCTAGTATCTCCTGTTGCAGGAAATATTGTCTATATCATGCAGTGAGTATGCAACTTCCCCCTTCCCAATCCCCTCCTCCATTTTTTTTGTTAAGAATCTTTATTCAGAAACAACTAAATTATTCCCTGTTCTCATATAGGGTAACACCTTGGGAGATGCTACAAGTCACACAGGATTTTGCTAGTTACCTTAGGAGAGGCACTGTGATGAATAAGGAAAATGTTCGACGGGATATGGAATCTCCCAAAATTCAAACAGAAATAGGAGGTGTGAGGAGGGTGAGAGACGTGCACACTACTGGAGAGCATGAATTACACATGAAGAAACCTTCTGCAAAGCAATGTAAATCATGGATCAAAACTGGTACAACTCCTGTTAGGAAACACTTTGAAAAGAAAAAGAACTCACGGAGTTCAACACTATTTTCCAAGCAGGCTATTCCTAAGGATATCAGAAGTTGTAAGCACAAACAGGGAGCTGTGTAGCTTCAAACTCTGGATAGTTTGGAATATGTACAATAACAAGCATCTGACTGGCAACCCACTTTCTCCATGCACAGTTGAGCTTAAAATTAGAAGCATTATGTCATTGTACAAGTTCTCTTCTAGATGAAAACCAGCCACCATGATTGGTCTTAAATTGAGAGCTCAAAGGGGAAACCAGTGTGACCATAAGGGCATAATTGTAAAAGTCCATTTCTTACATATCTAATAACTCCTCTTATTTGCTATTTTATTTGTTTTAACCCATTATTTATTTGTAAATGAGTTCAATTCAACTACAAATAGTGGGTGATGAGTTAATTGCTAATAAGGAATAGAAGTGTTCTTTTGCAAAAGACATCACCCGAGAATCCCCTTGGAATATACTTTATACTTCATCTCCCAGATGAAACAGTGTGCCATATTGTCCTGAAGAGGACAAAAACAAAGAAGGCCTCTACTGTCTCCTTTGTCAAGTCATCCAAGGATCTGTCTTGTTTGAATAAGTTCTAACTACCTGTCTGAAACAATTCTGTGTTCTTCAAAGGGAGGAAATGCCTATAGTGATTAGAGCACGTCAATAAGCTTGATCTGTCATGCTGAATAGCATGAACAAAGCTGATAAGGTCTTTATGAAGGTCATGCTAAGAAAGACTGAAGAATATCTTCCAATAATTTATCATTATTTGCTGGTCTAGCTAGTGCAATATTGCACACAGGATTAATTTTACATTAAATGGCTGAGTTAGAGGAAAAAAGACAAACAAAAAATCCTTAAAGTGAAAACACTCTCAAAAAAAGCATTACAACACAGGAAGAAAAATGGTTATCAAAAGATCCCTTGCAAGGCTTTACAGAATGTAAGTAACCCCATGTTGTCTTTAGCCTCTTCAGATAAAACCTCTTGTGAGGAAAACCAAAAGCACCAGCCCGAGAAGTGTCAGAACACTTCTGTCATTTCCACTACTACAGAAGAGAGACTATTCCAAAACAAGGCAAGTACAGGAAGCCTTCATTGCAATGTGAGTAAATTCACTGGTTAAACACAAAGTTAGACAGTTTCATAAAAAAAAATAGTTACAATCAAAGAAAATTCTTCCTCCAAGGACTCCAAAATAGAAATCACTAGTAAAGAGAGATTGCTATAAACCTTGTTCATTTAGGTAACAGATCAATTTCCAACACTTCCTCTCCCCATTCCCCAGCACAAACAGAAGCTCTCAGCCTGAGCATAAGTGAGTGCACAAGTAATGACCACAGCTACGGACACATGCTTCTACAGAAAAGGAGAGGTCCCACTGCACTTGAAACATCCCTTCAGAAGCATGGTCATTTTCCTTTACTTCCATCGTAAAGACGAAACATGCAAGTGAACAAGACATTTCTACTCCTGTGGTTTCAAGCCAGAGCAATCACATGCTTTACTTGGTTATTGCACTGATCTACATCACTATTTGTACATAGTCAGCTACCCAGAAGGACTTGTTAGTGAAGTGGAATAGTGAAAAGGCATTTGCTCTGGCACCTGGTCATAAAGGTTGCAGCTCCCTGAGTTGGGAAGTACCTAATCCCAGCTATGCTTCCCCAGTGCTGTGCTTATTCAGGTACCCCACAGCTCACAGAGGGTCTGATGAAAGTTAATGCTCAGAGCAGTCAGTTCAACTCAGCCACACCAGACAGCTCTCCCTGAGACTGGAGAGGTGACCCAGCTGCTGCAGCACCCCAGGGACAGCCAGAGAAGGCACAGGGGACACGGCAGGACCAAACAGTCAGGAGCTGTAAAGGCAGGGAAAGAGCCTGCCTTTTCTAGGGACAGGATGGTGCTGCAGGCCAAGCTGTGCATGAAACACCAGCCTGAGGAATTCCAGGAAAACTTAAAGCTGAATAAACAGTCAATGTATTGTTGGAAAGCATTGGAAGAAACTTACATACATGTGCAATACACAAAACTAGGTCTCTTACTACAGAAAATTAACAAAAGACAGTCATTATATGTTGTTCAATGCAAAACTGTTTTATGTGTAGAAGCGGCCAAAAAAGGTAAAGTATTAGACTTTCATTTCAATATTACATGGTATGTAAGTAAATAGTGCATTTAGATCTAGTCATTTTCTAGATAAAGAACCTTAAAGTAGCTTCAAAAAAGGAAAGAAGACAAAAGTAATTAACTCCTTCACATACAACTTCACTTACAAAGAAAAATCCATGTTAACAGCACACAGTGACAAAAGCAAATGAAGTGAAACAAAACACCTCTAATAAAAGAGCACAGTGAATTATGTAACTGTAAACAGCACAACAATCCAAACTCAGTGCTACTACATACCCATTTGTCTTTAGACAAATAAAAATACAGCTTTGATATTTACACCATTAAGATTTTTAAAGCCACATCCAGCTGGATGAAGTATCATAATTAATAAAACATTTATGATTTTAGCCTGCATAAGAGACATTAAGATGAAACTTAAAGCAAGGGATACTTCATTCCATCGCTGATTTTCTTACTTTGACCCTCCAAAACATTCACTTTGATCATTTCCAAAGAAAATATAGCAAATCAGATGATTGACTACTATGGCATAGTGATTTATATGGCCTGGCATATGAACCCCTGTTCAAAATATTTTTGATGGAAAACAGAAAATCCCCCAAATGAGAATACTACAGACAATGAGGGGGAAGCAAAGCAAACAATCCTTGCCTTCTAACAAGAAATGCCATGTAATACATAGCATGTGTAAAAATGGAGGTAAAGCACCATATGAGAGAAAACACCATCTTTCTTCCATATGGAGTAAAGTCTTTTTCAGTAATACTACCTATTACTAGATCTGAATTTCTATATTGACAAGGCACAAGCCAGACAGAATCCAGAAGAGACCTCTACTGCTTTTAATGCTGAAAACATTAACTGTGGTAGGGTTCTAAAAAGCCTACATACCTTGGAAAAGCAACTATCATTCTGAGCAGACAGATGATTGCTCAAAAAATGGTAACATTTGCTGAATTACACAACACCGTGGTATTTCAGTTGCATTAATTAATCTTTCTTGGCTTGCAGCTGAAGGTGCATAAATTATGAATTAGTTAGCAAGCATTAACTTTTTAAAGTGTCATTCATATATATGTATATGCAAATACAGATACTAGTGAAGCTGAGAAGTTAAATATTTAGGATATTTCACAAAACTAAAGTTATTCAACATTTTAGACTTGAAGTCATTATACAGCTCATCAGCCTTAGAGAAAAATCTCTGGCATTTAGTAGGAAAAAATTATTATTTCGTACACTTGAAAGCAAAAGAAAGCACATAAGAGATCAATTGGGTTATTATCATTGAGGTTGCAAACCTGGTTTGTTTTTTTCCTGGATGCATTATGATTGTTCATTTTTTGCACTACGTGTGTATATTACACTTAGCACAAAAAGGTTCAGTTTCATAATGCAGCATCCAGACTATAAAATATCTTTATAAGATGCCATGTCCAGTTTCTAGGTTCCCAAATGACATTAAAATGGCACCTGTAATTCCACTAATTCATATCAAACCCAAACTCAGAGGTGTGCAATGAAGTGCCTGCTCCATCTGCATGGCGTTGAGTTCCTAAAATAAGGTTTCTGAAACAATGTGACAGTAAATTGTGCACTAAATTAACACTATGTTCATGCTTCAGGAAAAGGAAAGGTGCAGAGTTAAAAAAATTGATACTTTTAAAACCCCACTTTGACCCCCTCAGACAATACCGTGTGCTAATGAGTCTAATGAGTGGCTAGTTCAAGTTTCAGAACTTGTTACTCAGAGGTATTTTGTTTTGATATCAAGGCCACAGCTCTGAAGAGTTAAATATAAGGTAATGTTACACTTGAGCCTTAGAAAGTGACCATAAATGGTCCCTGATGGTCCATGAAGTCTTAACTGTAAACACTGAAAAGCAAACAGATCAGAAGAAACAATATTAAAGAAAAAAAAAAGAAAACAACAAACCTTTTTATATTCTTGACCCATATCAGCTTTACATTTGCTCTCTACAAGATCTTCTGCCAAGTTTCAAGTTAAAAAAGAGTAATTATATTTGCCTACATTAACGCTAAGTAAGTTGCAAAATATACGACAAGTATGAGCATTCTGCCCACTGCATCTTCCAGGGATGAGAGACAGACACCATCTTTGATGCTATCTCCAAGACAGAAAGAAAACAGTGGCTACACAGTGTAAAGGAATCAAGCATCCAGAAAAACTACAAAGGCACTGAACCTGCATGACTGAAGACATGAGCCCACCCCCAGTTCTGACAGACTTCCACTCATCTGGAGCCTTCTGCTCCATGTCTAATGACTCTGCTCACACGAGACAGAAACAGACAATTCTCATCTTCAGCAACGGTGCACCTGAGGTTTCTCTGCTAATAACAAACACTGGAGTGTGGAGACAAATAGTGAGTGAAAGCCTCTGTGGTACCTACAATCATGAAAATTCCTGCTACCTCCCTGATCCTCCAGGATCCTCCTACAGCAGGGTATACTTGTATACCTTTCATTAAGAATCATAAATCATATCAAAGCAAGTGTGCACCAGAAAGAGAAAGGTAGTACAATAAAAGTTACTGGAATAACTTGATAAATTTTCCAATATTGTTTTAGGAAGAGTAGCACACTTTCCTTCAAACCAGTGAGCTGCTTCAGGCAGTGAACTTCTCTATTAGCTTTTCAGACAACCTAAACACACTGCTTTCCAAGATCAGCACAACTGAAATGTTTCCTATTCCATGTGTCCATACTTCTATATTTGATTCCACTATTACACAGAGGACCAGTACTGGATTCAAGGTCAGGGGAAGACACAGTATCTGCTAAGTTTCTATAAATTCTATTCTCTATCAGTGCTATTTCACACTCAGCTCTTCAATTTCTTTTAACATTTGTACAAGATGATATCTTTCTGTTAGCATATCTAGGATTCGATCACATCCATGCCTCTGTGTTGTAACACAAAGAGAACCAGAGCACCCCAGAAATCCTTACACAAGCAATACACAACTTAAGTACTTGATTATCTCCGGATAAAAAGAATATGCTGTGTTTAATGACCAACTAGTTAGTTTTTTCTTTCCCAGAAGGCTGCAGAATTGTTACTACAGGGCATTTATTGCCTCTGTCTGGGTGTTTCAGAGAATGACTGAATTATGAACATCTTGGCACATCTGTTAGAATTTAAGATTCTTAGTTTAACATGAGATGACAAGAAGACTTTCTTGCTATCTTTTGTGTTAATTTATTAAAGTCCTGACTAGCCAAAGGATATCTCACTGTAAATTCTTGTTCACTCTTCTGCCATATCTTTGAAAGATCAGTCTAACAAGAAGTTCCATGCAGCAGTCATAGGAGATAGAGACCACCACACAAGCATAGCTAGACAGACCTGAATATACATTTAGATACGTAACTCCAAACTTACAAAACCTATAAACAGCAGCTTAAATGCAGTCAAAAAGACGTGTAGATATGAAAGTTGTACCTTAGAGATACTGCTGAACCACCCTGAAATTCTCAACTCCATTAAACTTTTCTGTACATAAATTCAATGCTTTAGGCCAACTACATCCTGAAGATCATGACATGCACTGGAAAACCCAAGAAACAACCGAATCATCACCTCGATCACAGAGATTCGCTATTAAAATCTCTGCTCTCCACCTCTGTGAATTCAAGGGCATTAATCTTACAGCACACTTGCAGCTCAAACACCTCCAACAAGAAATTGATTTAAAACCCTGTACAGATGAAGAGCATACTACTGCATGACTAACAAAAGAAAATTTTCTTAAACGATTCTGCAAAACACCAATCCAAAAGTAAAACACTAATTCATCAGATTCCAAATCACACTTCTACTTAAAAGGAAAACCAGGTTCCATACAAAGCAGGAAATAAATTAATATGATTATACTCTAAAATTATTACTAGTCCCAAGCTACCTTGTCTCTGTCTTTGAAATAAAGTAAGCAAAGGTCATGCACTCCACACCAAGGAACTTGTTTTATACAACAATCCAGTCCTATTATGCTTATTATAACACTGCATGCAACACCCTCTCCTAACAGATGAGTTATAGTAGGCTATGGGAAGATCCCTCACAGCTCTCAGACATGTTCCATCTGAGAATGCCAAGCCAGAATTTTTGTTACAAAAAAAAAAAAAAATTCAGAGTATACATTTTGCTTTCTCTTTTTTCCTTCCCTTCTCCTCAAAAATAAGTAAGAAAAAATTGAAGAACTGCTAGGGGCAAAGAAAAAAAGTGTTCTTTAATTTTCTCTTCACCCTCCACAATACTGAAATAACATCAGTCAGGGTCATAAACATCTGTAATTGCCAGGGGAATGTACAATACATTCAGAAACTCCAGGCCCACATATCCTGTAGCTCTGCACTTCACAAACAAAAGGTTGGGGAAAGAAAGAGGGGGTGGGGTACAGGGAATAAAGGCTTAAAGATTAAAGTCACAGGGAGAGACAGACGGCTCCGTTTTTTTAATAACTGAAAACACGAGTTGTGCCTGAATGTGCTCATTGTTTTATGGCAGGGGGGAGAGTCTACACACACTGGACTGGCTGGCGACAGCACTGCCTTTGCATCAAAAATAAGATTTACAAAAAGAGGAAAAAAAATAAAAAAGAAGAGACACCAAACCCATGCCCTAACTTCCCCCTCTTGTAATGGTTAATGATGCATTCAGGTAGAAATCAACAAATTATCCCACCTTACCTTTATTAAATTGGGGAAAACTTCATGACTGGAAGTAGTACCTGATGGAATCAGCCTAAAGACACAACTGCAGAGGTGTCTGAAGACTTTTTGCTGTGAAGGAACACAGACTACAACAGTAGCAGTTGTACATCATGAACAGGCACGTCTATGAAACAATGAGCTTATAAATCAGTTTCTGATAGGTTTTTTGCACAATAAAAATCAGTGCTGTGAGGCTAACCCATGGGATCTAAGCAGATTTTCATATGGATTCAGGAAGTTTAGCTGTCCTGCAAAAGTTCTTAAGACTTTCCTTTTAAAATGTATCAGCTATACTTTCAGTGAATGAAAAGGTTCATGATCTGGGTCCACTTCAATCAGTTAAAAAAACCTAATTGTTAGATTAAAATGCTGCACTACAGCATTAAAAAATTGAACATATTTCCTTTAGGTTTTAAACCAATTTTTCCTCTCAAAAATCTAGGACTATAAGCACTTACGGCTACTCAATATCCATTATTACAAATGTTTATTATTTTAAAATTCAGTAACCTATACTTCTCTAATCTAAATCTAATACTTCTCACGATTTATTTCCATGAATAAATTTCTTTGAGTCAGATCCCACCAGTGCCCAGGAACCCATGCACAATTGAATACAACATGGCCAGTTCCAATGCCAGGTGTGAATGGACTATAGGTAAACAAGCAGTCTAAACAAATAAATGAAAAAAGAAATTAGATCAGTTTTATTCTAATCTTCCCTCATATTATACTATAACAGAGCTTTTGTTTTACCTTTTTTTTTTTTTATTTCACCTGCCAACTTTGCTTTAAATACAGACAGAAAGGAGATAATTCAACAAGACAACAGGCTCTTTCATCTAAACCCATGAAACTCCTGGTCATAACTTCTTGGGGAAGCCTAAAATAAGGAGGAGAGAGGCACACAACAGGAGTCAATGAAAAATAGTCTCCTGCCCAAAGCAAGCATGCTGTGCAGGGAGGAATCAGTGGCCACAATACACGGCTCCTTGGCCAAAAATGTCAGACCTGGAATGCTCCAACTATCCTCCCCTTTGTTGATGCATCATCAGCCACTGGACATCTTGTTGAGATTAAAAATATTGTGAAGAGTTACTGTCTGTTTAGTAAAGAAAAAAAAGACAGAGTCCATGTCAGAAAGGGAGGGGAAAGGAAAAGCTGAAACATGAGCTCATAAGCCTGTTATGGGGGATGAAGGCAGGCTTTGTTTTACTTTATTCATACCAAGTATGAACAAGAAACTCATCACTGCTTTGAGCTTGAACTGCAAAATTTGTCTTGTATGCAGCATTGCCAACTTTTTTCCTCATGTAACTAAACTACCCCTCTTTCTCAATATCAGCTTCTGTTCCAATGAAGCATTTAAGCCTAAATGAAACCTGTACAGTAGCAGATGTTTTCTGCCAATGCTATACATTCTGACACTTCAGAAGCACCTAAAAGGCATTCTTATATAGTAAAGACCAGCTTTGGTTATAGCACTGGTGCTGTCCTGAAGGTCTCACATACACAAAGTAAATAAAATGATTATTTAAAAAAAAAATTAAAAAAATTTTAAAAAAAGGGAAAAAAAAAAATCACTTGGCAGACACACTGGCTATCTAGCCACACTAACAGTTAGGTAACAGTTATTAAATTGGAGATACTTCTTTGGACAAGAAGTAGTAATTATTATTAAACTTTCAAATACAGAATTCAGTCCAAAAATACAATACAGTGTTAAAAAGGAACAGTCTTTGGATGATGGGAGGAAAAAGAAACATTAGTAAAAAAGGTCTGTTCTCTGACAGAAACACTACCCACCAGTGCTGTCTCTAAGAGAACTCAAGGGCAACAAGTAAAAGGTAGCAAGAGAAAGTTGAGTCTGGATTTTACTTTCTTGCTCCTAGATAAAAGGCAAAGAGGGTGGTAATTTACTGTGTACAACCAAGTTGCACATGAAAGTTTAAAAACAGCCAATTAAAGCTAACAATATGAAATGGAACTCATTATACACGCATTCCAGACAACAGCTCCAGAGCCCGCCTCCGAGGCAGATACTGTACAAAGTACAAAGGGTCAAGAAGTTCTTCTCAAAGAGAAGCCAAGCTTTGACCAGGAGTCATGACTGCTTACCCAAAAGACAAACGTGGTGCCAAGATGCAGAATGACATCAAGGTTGCAAACCCAATTAACACTTGGTGATCATCTGCATTGACAAATGGCTAGAGTTTGACAGCCTGTCAATCAAGTAAGCACAAATCTCAGTACAACTGAGAATCAAACAGAGATGGATAATGAGGAACAAAGAACCATCCCCTTACAACTAGCAGTAATAAGAAGGCCTATCTCAGTATATATCTCTTTAGTGCATTTAACTAAAGCTTTACTTCTCTTTGCAGGTCAACCTAGAAAGGGTAAAAGAGGTACCAAGACCTAGTGGGAAGACAACTACCTCAAGTTAGCAGGACTATGTTACATTTTGCCTTCAGTCTTCTGTACTTTGGAGTATGGTAAATTCCAGTTTTGATGCAAGTTTCTTGATTTCTGTGGCAATAATGCAGAAACTGTTGTACTGATATTCCTGCTGCAGAACATAACCAAATGGAAATACAAAGACAGACAAAACTATATTACTCCTTGAGTCATTTACTTCAACACACAATTCCATACACATTCAAACTGGGAAATTAATCCAACGTCATTATACACAATTTAATGAGTCTTCTATAAAACACTAACTTTCAAACCTTCATCACCTCCAAACATCAACGAGAATTATAACCCTTAAAAGAACTGCAGTGTTCAGTAAAAAAAAGTAAGGTTGTTCTCAAGAAGGACATTCTGCAACCAATCCAAATTTTTATGCCAAGTTTTAATTCAAGCACCTGCATTACTAAACAGCTACAGCAGTACAGTGCACGAACAAATGAAATCTCTAAAACCAAATCAGTCCCAAACAAAATCAGGATGCCAGTTCTGAGAAATAGGATACTTTAATTCTCTGTGCTGTGCACAGATAATCAGAGCCAAAGTAAACATTAATATCTTGAAAAACAATTTTTTCTGGACACAGTCTAGGCAGCAGTTACCTTGCCCTGCTGCCATGCTAAATACTAGGTGCTTTGCTAACTTACAAATTTCAGATTAAGAGTAGCTGAAGAATTAATATTGCCATTAAATTGTTCTTGTTAAGGTTTTAGGAGTTAATACTGAACTACCAAGGAAAGTGTTTATATGCAAATCATCACCACAAACTCATCAACTGAAAACCAAGTTCAAAGCAGTGATCTATTAGTTTATTCTCTGTTCACTTTAAGGGACTTCTAAATGTTCACAAAGGCTGTACCTTTTATATGCTTTAAAAGATAATTGATTCATCACTCAAATTTTGTTAAAAATTTATTTTGTACTCAGTTCTCTGACCTTCAATCCATGGCAGACATCAGGCTCTGCCTACAAATTCACTACAAAATCATGACAATAACAAGCATTTTGCACAGTTTGTCACTTCTCTAAGTCACACCAGAGAGACCCCTCCCTGAGGAGGCTGCTACCGATCACATGGCACTATTTCATACCTGCTGCCAGGCCAACACAGGGGCTTTTGACAGTGTATTTTATTTAAATTTTTGCTGACTAGGATTGCACAAGATACACGTATCAGGACAGTCCCAAGGGGTTAACAGTCATACAAATCTCACACCTCACTACTATAGAACAAAACGAATATCAAGTGCATACACTATCTAAACTGCCAATTCTACAAGGCAGTCCAGATATTGCAGGGTGCGTAGCATGAGTCTCACATTAATACATTCTCCATGTAATTAATAAAAGTCCACTGCAATATAAAAGCTGATGCTCAGTGTAAAGCAGGAAAGCAGAGCAGAGTTTACTTTCTAAATAAAACTAGATACAGTAGTTACCAAGATTAGAACTTATATTGTATCCAGAGAGGCTGGAATTTAACGATGTATAATCACAAAGAGATAAGAGACAGTAGCAGTGCTGGAGTAAATGTTTTCAACAGTACTAACAGGAGGCAAGGTGAAAAATCTAAGGTATCATGATTTAGAACCAGATAACCTATTTAAACAAAAAGTTACAGCTGTAGGTGTCCTTAAAAGATATTCAAATTCCATCTGTAGGGTATAGCTTAAAAATAAATATTTTAAATGTCTTGAATTATATTTTTTTATTATTTAAAGTGAGATATTTACATGAATAAAGTTCTGCAGCCAAATATGGGACAAAATACAGAACTGGTCTCAGTTTGTATTGGTTTGGACTGTAATCCTGCAGGCTCTTTTATGGAGTTCACTCCTGTGAGGCTACATGGATGCAGAACACCCAACCCTGGGTCTGAATTGTTACCTCCACAATGCTGCAAGTGTGCATGGCCCCTCACAGATAAACACAAAACACGGCCTTAGCTTTAGAAAGCTCACAGACTAAATTTAGACCAGTTGCTCCCTAGAATAATGAAAATATTATAATCTCTGACAATGGAGTTATTTTACTGTTTCCAGTCTTATATTTTAAAAAGCATACATTTTGTGAGGTTAACATACAGAAACCACCAACATACTCAACCCAGTCTCTTATCTCTAAAAGCCCTCATAAATTAAGAGAGAAGTTTTCTGTTAGGTATTTCTAAGAACTTCAAAAGGTAAAGTTGTTCATCACAACCCTGCACAGAAAGTTTCTAATATAATTCAAATACTACATAAATGAAAACACGACTATCACATATAATTCAGAGCAAGTCCTCCGACATTTCTCTAGGATGAATGAGCAACTGAATAAAACACAAGTGTTGACACAAAGGTTTTTACATTTTACAAGCAGTAGTGACAGTTTGTATAAACTTAAGTTTGTGAGCAGCAACATCTGTCAGTTAAGCAAAACATCACTCAAGCTCAAAACCTTCATCAAAACCAGAACTGTGCTTCTGTGACCAGGAAGGGTCATCATAAGGACCATACAGCAGGTTTTCCAGCTCTGCATTCCTCACTTACCCTCCCGTTTCATTTGATCACTAAAGACCACATTTTCTCCCAACCCAAAATTTAAAATTTCAAGCTAAACCAGAGGCTGACAACATCCGCAGGGAGGTGGGATGAAATCCTACAGAAAACAAAGTCTGCTCAGAATATACATGGCTCTGCCACGTTCATGTGACCACACTTAGGAATGCTGGCACTGCTCAAGTTATTCAACAGAAATACACAACAAACAGACTAAGAATCTTGGATAAGCAGGACAACAACACAGAGTGCAAAGCACTAACACTTCTACTCTGAAGCCATAACTGTAAAGTTGCATTTAACTGCACATTTCAAGGGAATACCACTCATAGCAAAAATTCAGAGAGCATCAACTGCAGGCACTGAGCCATCACTCTCTAACTTGGATGTGATTCTAGAAAAGTGCCCAGAGGTCCAGCAAAATCATCTGCACTTGCTAATCCAACCTCCGTGACTAAGAGAAGAAATTGCTACACAAGAATACAAAACAGGATCAAAAGTATACCAAGAATACAAACAATATCTGAAGAATACACACTTCCCTCTTTCTTAAAACCCATTCTTAGATGCTTTGCCTCATATTAGCCTTTTTGATATTTTTAATTACTGCTTTTCACGTTTTGTTAGGTCTTGTTTCCTATTCACATCTTCCAGACTCAGAGAGCACAATAGATTCTAAATTGAACTTCCTGACAGTAAGAACCAGAATTACAGAAAAAGGGATGAAAAACTCAGAATGAGAATTTAATTTCAAACAGACTTAAGTAAATATAATTCATTTGTTATCTAGGCACTTAAGTCTTCGCATCAAAAGATGGAGACAACTGCTGCTGAAGAATCATATAATAATAACAGAAGAGAAATACAGTGGAACTTTATTAAATATATCCTTACTGACAATTTACTATAGACTTAAATTCAATTTTGTTAGAAGATTTCCTAAAGTAGTTACAGTAAATTATTTTTATTAATTATGTTTAAAATGTCACAGTTCATTTGCTTTTGAGAAAAAAATTATCTTGCCATTTTTTAAAAATATAACATTGAAATAAAGCTTATAAAGAAGAAAAAAGGTAAGTAATGTAGACATAGAAAATGAAATGGTCTACACAGAAGCAAAAAAAAAATATAAATGGATATTTAATTCTTTTCCTCCCTTAATAAAGTAATAGTAGCATCCATTTACATGTTTTTTTACTTTTAGTGCCCTGTTAAGCAAGGTACATATTGGGGTTGATGGGAGAACCGAGACATCATGAGGGGAAAAAAAAATTTGAAATATTTTTCTCATTTGTAGTCACCATGTTTTCAACATACCTAGTGTTGTTACTCAGAAAATAAGAAATCTTGTACAGTTACAAGATCTGCCTCTCTCCAAGAGCTAGATTCTGTTGCTCCACAAAAAAACTGAATCACAACATCTCAGAATACACAAGTTTTAGGAAGAGCTTTACTATCAGAATGAAAGCTTTTAAGTTTTCAGTCCCAAGAGAGCAGCAACCACCTCTTCCCTTTGCAGCTGCATCAGGCAGAGAAGCCTATATCCCAGCAGTTCTGTTAATAAATAAGCTTGGACACTGTTGAATCTAGAGGCAAACTGAACAGACAACTTTAAAACACAGAAACAAAACACATGAAACAGAAGTGAAGCAAAGGTGGGTTATCAGCAACACTACTCCCTCTGCCACAAAGCATTGCACCCCACAGCCCAACAGCATCCACTTCATCCTTATCCAATTACAACACAAAATGAACACGGGCAGTTTTCAGTAGTATTGAGAGGTTTTTCACCTTCCTCTTACTCATACTGGGAAAGACACCATATAAACATCAAGAAACTGGTTTTCAATCCTATTTCCCACTACATTGTTCCTCATCTTTTCATTCTCCCCTGATATTCCTTAAACTAAATAAGATTTTTTTAATTCACTTGTGGAACTGCCAGCTTAGAACACAGAGCAAAACCTATTCCACCTACAAGCTTCAAGACCAGCCTCCTACACAGCTTATTACCCTGCACCTGAAAGGGGCACACCATGAACCACAGATGTCCAACAGACAAAGGCAAAGCCTTTGGAGATGGATCTCAGAATGGAATTTCTGAAAGTTCTAAGGGAGGGGGCATGGTTGGGGGAATGGAACCAAACAAAACCCCCCAAACAAATCTTTTTTTTTCCCCATAAATACCAGATAATATTACAACTTAGAACAATGCCAAGGCTATAAGCCCCTCTCTGCTGCTTCCTCGCATGTCCTTACACAGCAAAAAAAAAAAAAAAAAAACACACCAAAAACAAATCTGCCGAAATTGCTAGGGATCAGCCAAATTCAATAAACCAACACTATCTCTAACTGTAAATTCATCACTAAGATAAATGAATGCATAATTGAAGAGTTCTAACCACTGCTTAATGAAATGCTGAAATCACCAATGACAAAGAATACAGCCTTTGTCATTAAAGCTTGATTTTTTGATTGCTCAGAGCTAACAGATATAGACAGATTACAACTCAGGCATTTAAAATATTTTGCAATTATCATTACTACTTAGCAAAAAATTATGATTTCCAGAATACATTTAATTTTGAAAAAACTAGCTTGATGGGCTATTTTGCTGACCTACTACAAAGTCACACTTACCACCTCCTCACTAGAGCAAGAGCAACCAGTATTTCAAGGACTGTTACCCACACAAATCTGCAGCTTTTGACAAGTACTCATACATGAACTGCTTCAGCTGAGTTCACCTTGCCTGCTTTTACCACACTTAAACTGTCCTCTGCTTCTGAGCCCTAAATGAATTTGTTAGAGAACAGACACCACTACAGCATCCTCTTAGCAGAAACATTTCTCACTCAAAGACCTTATTTATTCCACTTATGATCAAACAGCGCATAAAAATACAAATCTTTCACAGAAAGTCTAACAGCTTCTAAACAAAACAACATCTCCAAAACGACGGCATTTTGATGGTTTCATCCTGGCATCTTGAAAATTTTCAACATCCAGTAAAAACAGTAAGTACAGTTGCACTTGAGATGCTATGAAGTTGTTAGCTCTCCAATAAAAAGTGAAACTATCATATGTTACTAAAATAAATATTAGCTGAACTTCAAAGTCTTGCAACCACTTTGTTTCAACTGTACTTACATGAGCTCATAAGTTACGGCAAAGAAATTTAAAACTGTACTCATAAGTTTAAAAGGATACTGTCAACTAATTTAAATTTCGCAACAGTCAATTCTGGTTTATCTACCATTGACTCAATTATATGCAAGGACACAGCAAAAAAATTCCATAAACCTGACATCAGTTTTTATGTGGTCTACTGTTTTTCTAGCTACATTCTACCCTTTTCTTAATGGGACAAAAATAAAGATCTTTACAATGCAAAGGGAAAATAAATAAGTATAGTAACCAAAATAACTTCCAATCTCTGCATCAGTTTGACTACAAGTCTAAAAAACTGATCTTCAACATAGCAAGTTAAGGACTTGCTGCTTTCATGGTGCAGAGTAAGTAAAGAAACTGACAGTTAAATTTATCTTCACTTTGATTTGTTTGACTTTAAAATACAACAAAGAAAACATTAAACCCCACAAAAGCAGTGCTGGCCATTATTAAAATAATCAACTATTTCATACAGTAAATACAGTTTTAAAACAAAGAAAACAAAACACATTTAGGGATATGTGATGAAAGAACGGCCAAACACCCACCTTCAAACAATTTGTTAGAGAACACAATTCAGTAATGAAAACATCTGAGACAAACTTTCTGTAGAGACTGGACTTTAAGCCACTGATTTTGAGGGGTTTTTGAAATACAACTTAGTTTCAGTTCAAAACTCCTCTGTTCCCATAATCAGGAAAGCATTTTCTCCACAAGGTTTGGTACAACCTGATTTAACAAAAATACACTACTTAAACAAATACACTTCTAGTGCTCCTAAATACTAAAAAACATCACAGAGAGATGAATCTCTTCCCACAAAAGACTCCAATCAACCACCAATTTTGGACAGAAAAGGCTTTGCTGGATGTCAGAATACACAGCAGAAACTGCAAAGACAGTTCAATTACAAGCACAAGGGTAAACACCACCAGCCACACAATTTTATCACAGCACCTGAAATAATGGGAGGGTCTCAGTTGTTAGTCAGGTGAAAAGTCTGCTCAGGGAAAGAAACAGTCATGCTGGTCCCTCCCACAGGGTGAAAACTCATCACACAGCATGCAAATCCAAAAACCAAAAGTACTTCCTTAAACACCTTCCTTTGGGATGCCCGACTTGTGACTTTTGAATTTTCAGCCATACACAATGATAAATATTATCAAATAATAAAACATTGAAATAATTATTTCAGGTATTGAGTATTAAAGCTTGGTTTTCAGGCTCTAGGATTTGAGTGTTGAATGCTTTTAAGAATAACAATGTTTGGGGGTTTCTTTAGTCTCTAAATGCAGCCTAGACACCTAAAAGTACCATTTGAATGACTTCCCTTATTCTCTGATGAAATGTCTCTTGGTCAGTTCTTCTGACATCTTTAAAGGAGACTTCATAAATTAGAGTACAAAGTATTTTGTATTTAATGCATGGTACATGATTTTTTCATGTTATCTTGAAAGAAGTTAGGGGACAGTACATGTCCCAAGTTGTGTACATACACACCTACACAATAAAGTCAAACAGCACGAAACATGTATCTGAATATTTCCATCACACAGCAACACTAATCCACATGTATATTCCAATTTGCAGGATCGGGCAATCTACCTTTATAAAACTGTGGTCATCTTTTACATATCCACATTCACAGTCATGCTCATGTTCGGTTCCTCCACAAGCAGCACTACCACATTGGTGCAGCCCTTCAAGATGCTGAACACCTCCCATAAACACGGAATTAGAAGGCTTAACACTTGATGGTGGGTCCCAAGTCCTTTGCAATTTCAGACAAGTCCAGCACTAGGTCAGGAGTTTACCCTTGAAACAGATCATTCCCAGAAACCTACTCTGAGCCACATTTATGACTTCTGTCTCTCCAGTTCCAGCAGATGCCCAACACACAAGAGTTGCTGCTGCTCCCATAACTGGGCAGCGGCCCAGCCCCAGTGAGGACCGAGTCACCCCACACCAGTACTTTGCACATGTGCTCTAAACCACACTTTAAATCATTTCACACACCAGAATGTCAGCGTGGATAACCACTGCCAGAACACGACACAGAATTCCCCAAAGTCAACCACAGGTTCAGGTAATCATGACCTCTCTTTTTACAGCATAAATGCATAATTTCCGCACCACTCTTTGATGAAGGGACCACAGACTTAAAAAGAGGAAACAATTACAGTCATTAGAATTTCACCCAAGCATGAGATTTAATCTCAGGCCATGGTCTTGCCAATGGCTGTGGGGGTCTCAATGGAGACAAAATTGCTCTGTGGGAGAAAAAATGCCTTGATGATGACATTAGTCAGCAAGAGAGACCGAGCTTTGTCTTCCATCCAACAGCACAGTCAAATACAAGGAAACCATTTTCCCTCCCCCTCTTCTTGATTCAAAANAAAAAAAAAAAAAAAAAAAAGGCTATAATTTTGTTTCTCTCTCTGAAATGCAGTTTTTGCATGCTTTGGAAAACTTTCTTCCCCAAACCAACACTGCTGGGAGAGTAGTCTTTAATATAAGGAAAGTAGATTTACACGTGGATAGGCATCCACAACAAAAGACATATCCCATGCCAATATTTGTTAATATAATTAGATAGTTCTATCAACAATACTCAAACACTTTTATAGCTTTTGTTTACCCAACAGGTTCTCAAAGGCCATTTCAAATTTTACATATAGAGGACTCATATCTAAAAGATGCTCACCTGCTCTACAATGCATTTAATGGAAATAAGATAGGTGAAACTTGGCAAAAAAAAAACCTTAGGTGAAGTTTGACATTTAAAAAAAGCTCCTGACATCCAAGAGTACCAACCCTTCTCATATGCCAATCATACATTGCATCCCAACTAAAACACAAACCAAAGGAAAACTTTAGCACAGAAGACAAGAAAGTGCTACAGGTGATTGTAATAAATTCACTTATCCAGCACTGCAGAAAAGGCAGATCTGCAGTGAACCAAACAGTCCTCATGATCCTTCTCTGGTTAAAGTAAAAGAAAAAGGAGTTTCTCAACAAAACTCTAATCCCAAACGAATCATCTCTTCTCTAAAACTTGGGGTGAAGGGTCTGGATTCTTACCCAGATCAACTTCAGAAAATCTCAACATTCATATGTTGATTTTTATTCTCCCTTGTCATCCTTTACCTTGACAATGCTCCCAAACACAGTTTATTCATTTTTACTTAAACTACCTTTGCTATTCCACTTCCTTTCCTTCTACTATTCACGAACTCATTCTGCTGTTACATTAAACATACATATATATTTGTCTGGTCACAAACACCCCTAGTGCTGGCAATGCTAATAATTACAATGTAACGTAGAATTTGGTTTAAGTTTGAAATAGAGATTGTAATTCAATTTTGAAGCCAACACTAACCACTTCATGTTCACTTGAAGAGATTAGACAGGCTGCAGAAGACATTTTGGTAAAATAACTGATAAGGAGATGGGAAATAAAGAATTATTGATATTTACTTAGCGTGCAACACTTTTTGGAAGAAAACAGTTTAAAGGAAGCACTTCCGAATTGCTATTTAATCTGAATTTTACAGATAGCACAGAGAATATATTCTCAGAGAACATACAGTATCTCTGCAATCACAGCTATAGTATGAGCTGTTCAAGTCTCTCCTTTTGCTGGAGCTCCCACCCAATTTTGCCCTGCTACGAGCTGTGACCCACAGAACACAATGTGTTCAAGCACCCATCTAGAAATTACCACTGCAGAACATCTGTTCTTGCTCTTCAGGTTGCCAGGCCAACCTCAGGGTTCCCACACAGAAAGAAACTCACTGCCACACAGAGAAACAACTTCCTATTCCACTTAACAGACTTCAGCAACAACAGTGTGGAGGTCTGGTTTGCTCACTTAGCTAGAAGATCTGTTGCATATTTACATAATAACCTATATTTTTCCACCTGCATTTTGTTTTTCTAGAGGTTTTCATAAACAGTGCCCTACAGGTATCATCCAAGAACATACATTATTATTCCTAGCATAAAAAAAAAACTACAGAGAAATATATTAAGGAAGCTCAGTTCATGGCTCCATTAAGCTAAATTAGCTATTAAAAATAGGTTTAATACATAACCAATATATCATTCAACTTACATCTAGCATCTTCTAATTGAAGACAATTTTTAAATCAAGGTGCAGAACAAATACAGTAAATCCTTATAAGGCTGCTTTGTCAATTAGCAGACCACTGAATTGCTAAATTGGACTATTTAGCAAGCAAACATATCCATCATCAGTAAAAATGCTACTTTAAATTTATTTTGACAAGGGTAATTTTAAGTATAAACATGTTTCATATTTTACAGTAACTTGTTCTAAGTTTTATGCAATTTACAAGACTGTACTACATTACTTTATATTTCAAAAAAATCTAAAAATTGATTAATAAAGCTTTCCCACTCTTCTAAACAGCTTACAAAATAATTCAAAGGAGAAACATGAAGCAAAAGAGAAATGAAAGGGCATGTGGTTATTCGATGAATGCTTGCACACAGTATGATGGAACAAAGAAATTCTGTTTTTAAATCAATAGGAAAAATGACCAAACAGACTTAAACAGCACCATTACAGTGCTTGGTTACTACATTTTCCTGAGAACCTGTCATGTTTTTGTGTCAAATAGCGAAACGTGAATTAGTACAATTTTGTTGTATACAAGCAAACATGAACACAACCACTCAGAAGCTTTGTAGAAAAATTGTCCTGCATCAGCAAGGGACAATTTAACATTCAAAGAAGGTTCAGTAAAGCCACTCCTGGTTAAAATCTACACTTAAGACTAAGATTTCAATTATAAATCAGGTATTCTAAACAAGAAATCCACCTTTTTTTTTAATTCAACACAGAAAACGGTACACTTCTGACAAGATTCTAAAAAGAGGCAGAAGAGAAAGGGATTATTCACTCTGATGATGTCAGGAGACAACGGCTCTTTTGCGCCTTGTAAACTTGTCAATCCAAAAGAGGAACAGAAAACTTCCTATTTGGCTCTCTAATATTACTTAAGAGTTGATGTACAGTTCAGGAATTTGTTCAACATGTGTAACTTCAATAGGGATATCAGCTTCAAGCCAGAATAGCAAAAAAAAGCATAGCACAGTAATAGTAGCAGCCAAGTAGACTAGTCCCACTGTCACATCATTCAAAAACACACAGAAATGAGAGGAACACCTAACACATGGAAAGTTTGAGTCAGTAAGAGTTATGATACAGATAAAAAAATTCCACAAACTCACTGTTTTAAAGTACCCTTGTATGCTCACACACTCCAAGTTTCATTCCACCCAATTTCATACAACAAACCCTGTGTCACAGGGAAGCAGTTCAAAACAGATTTAGTAGAACTAGCTTGCTTTTGCCCAGTTATTAAAGGACGTGGGGGAATATATACAAGAACTGTGTATACCAAATTCCATGGTTTCCACATCAAAGCAGTTGTTTCGTCTCATCTGTGTCACCTATGTAAGATAACACCCCATACGTTTTTATTGCTTAAGGTATAAAAAGCACCATCCCAATTATAGATGAAATAAGACTAACCTTCCTTAAAACACAGAGGATGTTTTCTTTAAGAATGAGAAAATTAAGCCACACTCGTGTTCCAAATCTTCCACTTAATTCTGTTTCGATTCACAGTGAGGTCACTCCACCCCCGTTGACCTGTTACTCCGAGTACTTATCACTAAGATCCTACATTGTAAGCAAACACTGCCCTCTTGTGCACTGCGACATCCAAGAGACCAAGTTCCACTTCGGCGGTTGGGGAGAGGGGCATTCCAGAGGAACAAAATTTTTATACCCCTTGATTTTTCTTCATGCATAGCGCCTTAATTAAAAAAGTGGCTTTCATTTTAAAATATCAATTAAAAAAATACTCCTTTAATCTGTCAAACAAGTATCTGGCACCAGCCAGATTGAGGTGAATTAAAAAAAGACACTGCTCAATTTCAAAAGAAGCATTTTCACTCACAGAAATAAAGTCTATTTGTATTTTTAATACGAAATAATGCCAGCAATTTACAAGCACCATGAACCCACAGAGTCTAATAAGGCTTAGAAAACATTCACACTAGTGCTAGTTAAACTCTTGGCCCATGAGTACATCAACCACTGCATCAAGGTTCATGGATATGAATTACACTACACTAGAGTTGTATTTTAATACTTTTTCACCAGGACAAGGTTCATTATTATGTTATTCTCAATTCAAGCTGACAGCCAAAGTTAAAGACTCTCCAACTACTCCTCTCTGACCAGAATGGTATCCACTCAACAACACAAGGCACTCTTTTCTTCAGAGATTTTCCTTCATTCTATGTGTGTACTCAACAGCATGTCATCCATGTAGACAGCTATAAAACACTACTTGCTCACTCACCTACAATGGAAAAAACAAGAACTGTCACATCTTCACAAAAGGTCTCAACAGAAGCTCCTATCAACACAAGTGTGTTCCCAATGCAGTAATGCAAAGGTATCCCTGAGTTTACAAATCCTCTTAAAAGCTTACAACAAACTCAGCAAAACAACTCATCTGTGATAAAAGGTGGGAGTTTTTTGTGATATGTTAATCTTACAAATAATCTGCATCTGACTGAATTTGAATGCTGGTAGCAAGACCACATTTCCCTTGATCTCCCAAGCCTGTTTTCATTGTACTCATTTGCATCAGCAAGACATGCTTCTGCTATGCTCATTTCCCCCTCCGCAAGCTCTTGTGCAAGTTCAAAAGTCTTGGCCCCTTCAATGTATCAGGTATGAATTAATACCCTTCCTCAGCAGAACACAGCAGCAAAGTGGAAACAGACACTTGTAAGGCAATTTTCTTTGAAAGGAACTCCAGGGACAAATGGTGACAATGAAGCTCTAGTCATAAAGTAAAAAGGTCAAAGGTTCAGACAGGCATAAGGATAACAAAACTACATGTTTGTCAGAATTCCCCCCCACCCCAGGTTTAGACAACCAGGGTCAAGCAGTAGCTTTCCAATTAAAACCCCATAAGGATAGTCTGTCCTCTGAACTTCATTTTGAGGACCCATCTCGAAATCAAACAGATAAAGGGCATCTGACAACCGCTCACCTAAAACAAACACTGCGGTATCCCTTCACTGCCTGTGTGGGGGAAGCTGGGATGAGGTAATCATGTTCTTCTGTATTAGTGTGCTGACCCTTTGTAGGCCATGAAATTAACCATCAGCAAGTAAAAAATCTGCTACTGGTTAAACTACTTTGCTACGCAAAGTGGTCTTAAAATGAAATACGGGGATTGAATTTCTTCTGGCAGATTAACTCGCATAACCTCTCTGCAGGCATCCCTTCCTGCTGAACTCATTCAAGAAACCATTCCAGACCCTACTGGATGCACAGATCTGCAACAAATACAAAAGCAACTCTTATTTTACTTTGGTGACATTAACATCAGCTTTGTGGAAGATCAGGAGCTGAACTCTAACAAAAGAACAGAAGCTTAAAAAAACCCCACAGTGCTGTGACAGAAACTATCCCGTCTCGGTGTGACATTTTACCAAAAATACCACTCTAAATCTCTACAGCAACAAAATCAAGCAGTAATGACATAAATTAGTGTTTTATCTTGCAGTCATTTCTTCAGTGCAGAAAGGGAGTGTAAGGCTGATACAGGTGCTTCTTACTGCTTGTGACTAGCTAAGAATTGACTCTTAAAATTCAGTCATTCAGATTTGGTTTCTTCATTTAGCAAGTCAGCTACAGACAGCTGTAAATATTGTATCTGTTGCACTGCGTAAGACAAGATCCTGCTAAAGCACAGGAAAAATCTGAAATTTTATTTAAAATAAAAAACTATTTAAAATAGAGTTCTGTACACCCTGTTAGAGACAAACAAGAAATACATAACAGTCCAAGCCATACATCTCCCCACAATAGCTTAATACCTTCCTGCCACAGACACACAAGAGCCTGATGTTGAAGAATATAAACCAGCATGGTTTAAATGCAAGTGAAAGGCATGATGTAGTACATCAAGTGACTATTATTTATTCTGTTCCAACCTTGACTATCACCTTCCAGCTAAAACTTTAAGAAAGCATCTCGGGTGGAACTGTCTGCAACATTTCCAATTCCCAGCATGCAGGCTATAAAAAAAAAAAAAAAAACCCACACAAAAAACCAACAAACCACAAAGTTTCGATTTAACTTTTGATATGTTTTGTTTTCAAGGACAAGCCTTGCAAGAAAAATGTAGCCACACAGAATGAAATACGACTTCCATTTTCCATTCCATTTGGTTACTGCTAAAATATTCTGCATTCATTTAATCCTAAGGTATTGTGTCTAAATAAGCATCTTGTGAGTGACTGTGAGAAGTATTCACAAGGTCGAGGGCTACCTGACATAGCATGACAAAAACACAGTGCTAGATATAGACATGAAAAAATGCACTTCAAGAACTAGCTACATAAAGAAACATGTTAAAGAATGGTAAACATTTTATCTGTAAGCAAATTTGTCAGCTTTATACAGCAAAGGATTTAACCCTTGGAGTACTCTGAGTACTCTGGGAGCACAGAAAAGATGACAGTTAAAAGAGGACAGAAGTGGACTAGAAGACAGGCTGGGATATCACTGATGAAATGGGCACTCCGGAATAGGAAAGCCAGAAAGCAACCTCTTGAGCTCCTTGCCTTACAGGAGACCTGACTGAACAATGTTGGTGCTACCCAGCCACAGCAGACAGCATTGCCATGAGATGGTCAATTAGTTTGTACCACCTTCAATGAAAAGAGCTTCAAACAATAAGAGCAGCAAGTTCTTCCACACCTGTAGCTTCAACTGCAAATGCTCCGTTGTACATGACTTACACAGATGAGAGGGCTGCTTCAGAGCTCTCTTGTTGTTCCACATTCTGAATCCTCTCATCCAGCTCTCCCTGGTCCATAGCCATCCTGTCTCTACTTTTCTTGTAGGTTAATGTGTATTAACAGCTACCACAAGGCTTGACTTCAGAAAAGCAGTTTTTTAAACAGGCATGAGAAGTCTGAGATGCAGAATAAACACAGGAAGATAAAGTAATTTGCACTTATGTTTTATCTAAAAGCCACATGTAGCAAAAATATGTAGTAACAGGGAAATCACAGATTCCATCAAAAAGAAAAAAGCAGGGGCATTCCTACGTCAAATGTTGCAGAGTGTTGTCTGGAACAGTAAACCCTAACACTCAGTGACAAGGAAGTAGACTAAAATGATTTAAATTTTTCAGGTATCGTTTCTGAAGTGGTGAAAAAGTTGGCAATATTGAAATACACAAACACCAAAGAATGTGTCCTGTTACAGAAGATATGCTGTACTTGAGTTTGAGTTTCACCAAACCACGCTAAACCTGTAAGCACCTAAACAGTCCCGCAGGCACAGAATAGGTTTTATCTTCCAGGTTTCATCCTTCAAACCCGGCAGGAAAAAAAAAAAGGGGCATTCACTATCAAGATACAAATATTCTATCAAGCAGAAAACAAGTTTTTAAACTCTTTAAACTATTAACACAATACAGTATTTTCCCTATAACCCTTTTGTTATAATCGAGTTTGATGTGCTTAAATGTCTGCATTGACACCTGTAAAGAATCATTTTTGCTGGGAAGAAAACTTCATCATATCATCTAGTCTAGTCCACATATTTCCCTCTCTCTGTATGGCCTATCAATAAGGAAATCTGAATAACTTATTCAGCCAATGTGGACAACGTTCACTAAATACTTTGAGGATCTTGCTGCTTCCTGTTACTTTTATGAAGAGGTCTGTGTATTAAAGCAATCACCCCAAATAAGTGTTAAAGGTATTAAAAAAAAATAAATAAACAAACTGGTAAAGCAGTTCTCTAAGTTTTCCCATGTCCTCTTCATGAGAAAGTTTACACCACTCAGATTAGTTGCTTCTGGCAGAAAGGAATGTGTGACTACAAGCCACTCTTGAGTAAATCCAAGAAACATTTGCCAAAGTAAACTTTGTTCTTAAGAAGATAATCACGTGCTTAAAATTACTGAAGAATGACAGTGAGTTGTCAAGTAGCAAAGACGACTGAAAACCCACAGGTTGCTGGAATCGAGCACGCAGCCGCTCCTCCCTTGCAGCTGGAGAGCTCCTTAATGGGGCAGAGCACCTGCGGCTCGTGAAAGTGACGAATAAGAAAATATTTATTAGCCCATCCGAAAGAAGTGCAAAAAACACAACACAGTTACTGTTTACTAATAATACAACTGTTCAAAAATGGATTCAGTTCATACATCATGAGAATTAACTCAGTCTGAACCTTAACGCAGCCGAGAAAAAAATATACTCTCTTACAAAACTACTACCCAGCTGACACTGAAGAGACACCGGCTGTGAAAACACATAGGAACTGAACTTGCAGGCTGATCCCTGCAGTTGCAATTCATCAGCCTGTGACTACTTTAAGCAGCCTGCAATTCCATCACATCCTCGGTCAAGCACTAACCACCTCTTAGCTCTTTTTAGGAAACATGGAAGGATCAGCTAGACAAAGGTGAACTAACTTAGAATAAATTTTAACGCAAACCAGATTAACCTTCCGGCATTATCTACAAAGACTACAATGAAAACCTACCAAAATCCACGCAGTTATTTCTAAGCATAAGATTATCACGTGAGAACTCTCCGGCCCCTCCAGGACAAAAGTACAGCATGGGCACATCCAGCAACTACATCACACCTCAACCACAGGCAACAGCAAACTGACAGCTTGAACCAGTGGGAAAATCGAACTTAACAGGGCTTTAATATACCATTAATAACGTCTTTATACACACTAAGGAAAACTTTACACCCAATTAAGCGTAAGGAACCTACGCAGGGGCCCGACTACCCACAGAGCATCCCAAGAACTCCGGTGTATAATCCCCACCCCGCGAGCGCCGGTGCTTTATGAGAGCACCGAGAGGCGTGACACAGCCACGACACCCCCGGGGGGCACTGCCGGACCCCCGCGCCGCCCTTACCGCCGATGATGGTGCGGATGAGGGAGGCGTGCCCGGGGCAGTCCACCAGCGTGAACTGCAGCTCGCCGGGCCCGGGGCCCAGCCGCGGCGGCAGCGCGGTGCGCAGGCAGGAAAAGCCGAGGTCCAGCGTGATACCCCGCGCTCGGCTCTGCGGCGCCCGGTCGAAGGCGGCGGTGGAGCCGGTGGTGCTGAGCGCCCGCGCCAGCGCCGTCTTCCCGCTGTCGATGTGCCCCAGCACACCCACGTTCACGTTGAGGACGCGGCCCGCCATGCCGGCGCCGCCCGGTCCGGCCCCGCAGCGCCCCCGCCGCAACGCGGCCCCGGCACCGCCGTTCCGGGCACCGCCGCCGAGGGGCTGCACGGAGCCAGGCGGGGGTGGGCAAAGCCATCGCTGGGCTGGAGAAATGCATTTCTGCGCTGGGCAAGGCTATGCCGGGCTGGGAAAACGCATCTCTAGGCTTGATGAAGCCAGCTTGGGGTGGGAAAATCCATCTGTCTCTGGGCTGGTGAAAGGCATCTCTGGGTTGGCAAAGCCGTGCTAGGGTGGACAAAGCCACTTCTGGGCATGATAAAGCCATACTAGGCTGGGAAAATCCAACTCTGGGCTGGAGAAATGCATCTCTGGGCTTGATGAAGCCAGGCTGGGGTGGGAAAATGCATCTCTGGACTGGGCAAAGCAATCTCTGGGCTGAAGAAATGTATCTCTGGGCTTAATAAAGCCAGGCTAGGGGAGGAAAATCCAACTCCGGGCTGGGCAAGGCTATGCTGGGCTGGGAAAAATGCATCTCTGGGCTTGATGAATCCATGCTAAGCTAGGAAAATCCATGCTAGGCTGGACAAAACCATCTCTGGGCTGGAAAAATCCATGCTAGGGTGGACAAATCTATGCTAGGCTGGAAAGAGCCATCTCTGAGTCTTGATAAATCCATGCTGGGCTGGACAAAGCCACCACTGCGAGGATGGAAACCACCAGCCCCTCTCGTCTCTGAGCACCCCTGCCAGGCTCTCTCTCCGAGAAGAGGCAATTTAAGCAGATTGCTTTGCTGGCCACACACCTGGGCCCCCTCCTGATGGCAGCAGCAGGGACCCAACAGCCCTGGGAAGGGTCACTGCCATCGCCCCTGCCCCGGAATACCACAGCTTGGCTCTCATCTCGCCCGCGCTAATTAGTCGCTGTAGGGCTGATTAGCACAGCCCTTGCTCGCTGTTTCATCACACCCTTCATTCTGCCGCCCAGGGACACCTCCCCCCCTCTGGAATTACAGGGCCCAGATTTGCTCTCAAAGTCGCACAGGCATCGCAAACCCAGGTGAAAAAGCAGGTCACGCATGGATCTTTTGCTCTCCTTATGCTCAATGAACTCTAGCCTTGCTTAACTGGTTTTCCTGTAGAAGTGTATTTATGTAGGCTAACAACCTTCCCAAAAAGCACACTTTAAATGGATTAAGTGTATTTCTGTTGGGTAACAAGCTTCCCAAAAAGCACACCTTTAATGAATTAAGAATCATCCAGGTTATTAACAGTAATGAGCAGCTCTCCTGCAAACCAACAATAACCACCCAAACAAAACCCAACAGATAGGCGAGTGATGGAGAGGCCTGAGAGCATTTCAGGGGCTAAGAGCAGGAGCATACTTCACTGCTTTCAGTCAATAACCTCTGCTGATAACCCAAGAAGCACCCGGGACCAAACGCATTACAGGATAAAGCCGAATATGTGTTCGCAGCCTTTCAATAGTGGCTACTAAGTAGCCCCGAGTACCACTTCAATGATAAGAGCTGTTAACAAGCCGAGAAGCCAATTCTGTGTTATGGACTTCCCACAGGTGTCAAAGCAGACTAGACTTGCACTAGATTCTAACTTTTTATTTTCCTCCTTTGAGAGCAGTGTTGTTGCTTTTCTGGTCACCCTATACAGTAATACATATTGCTAATAGTATTAGCGTTCACCTCTGAATAACTAATGAATGAGCCAGAGGTGTAAAATGACTTGCCTAAGGCTATTGTCAACATCATGGGTTTTGTTTTTAGGTTTTGACTCCAAACTCCAGGCTTTTTTTTCTTACGAAGAAAGCTGCTTTATATAACGACAATTTCAATATGAAAGAGTTTGGTTTAAAGCAGGATACAATTATTCCTCCTTCCCAAACACATGGAAGTCAAGCTGACAGAATCAATGACTCTGTCAAAAAGGGTGGGAAATAGCATTCCTTCCTAGCACTCGGTGCTATTTGAGAGATAACTCTCTCCCCAAAGATGTGAACCCACAAGGAATACTGCAGTGCACTGAGCTAGCCTGGCTAATCGGCTTCTTGGGCAGAATAGTTCAGCTTAATGGGAGCTCTGTCTTGGGAGCCGAATTAAGCATAATGTTACTTTTCAGACCAAGTTCCCAGGCTTTGAATAGTTTCCTGTTAAATCATTAGGCTAATATACACTTCATTGTGCTGAACATCTCAATGTGTTATATCAACATGAATTCCCATAAGTTATAATCCACAAAGATATCCCTGTATCATATTACCTACCATTTACTCCTTTTTTGAGCATTATTAGATGAGTTCAGAAGGAAGAGGTGGGAAAGGTCTGATTCCTAACCAGAAGAGGCATTAATCAGAAGTCCTCCAATAACTGCTATTTTCAAAAGCCTTGACAAAGTAGAAAGGTCGAAAAGTTTCCACAACTCTGGAGAAAACTGGCAGTGAGGTCACGGAGGTCCCATTTCAATGACTCACGGTGTAAGAGGCTACAGCCAGCTCAGGTGTGGTCCACTTTGGTCTGCCAACTTAACATTGAAACAAAGAGCTTCATTTTGCTCAGACATACTGCATAGAACTCATGGTATGAAAAAAAGGTAATTATTTCTCTTAAGGAGCTCTAAGGAAGGAAGATAAAAATCCATAGGAAAATGGATTTCATTTCACTGCTCACATAAAAATGGTGGCACTTCTTTTCCTTGTGAATGACCTGCAAGAAGGAGAGATGTCAGATAGAAATGCATCTACTCCCTTTAGACACAGAAAAGATTTGCAACTCGTAAGTTCTTGTGTAGAGGGAAGGAAAAAAGTCCAATGCCTACAGCTTTGTTGTCACCACTCAGAACAGACCTCTCTCTCCAGGATTTTAGAATCTGTGGTTCTGATTCTTCCACGTATCACTTAAGGAAATAGCAGAGTGCACATGGAATCTGTGAAATGAATAAGTACATCACCAATATCAAGGAGGAGAAATCTGATAGAGAGAGGTATAGGACATTTATTCACTAATTAGAGAGGCCCATTCTGTGAACTTACAAAGTTTTAGAATTAATTACAAATTTGGAAATTAAGATGTGGCATTTGGAAAGATTCATCACTCCTATTGCTTTGAAGAGTAGGAAAAAAAATCAGCTTTTTTTGGGGGAAAAAACCCCATAACATACCCCCCATTCCCTCATGACTCCCCCCACCCTCACACAAACAGAGGTCTTGCTATTACTAAGATGGAGAAGGGAACCTGGCAAAATGAAAGAATCCCAAATTCTCCACATTTTTCTATATCCCCCACAAAGTCTGTAGCATTTAGATGTATTCCTTATTTTCCCCTTAGTATATCATTCCCCTTCTCAGTTGTTCTCTCCTGTACTGCGTTTCTTCCTTAAAAAGTGTTCATTTTAATTGCTAAAGTTTATAGACTCATGGGAGAAAGGGCAGGAAGTCAGACTTTTGGGATAGGGTAAAAATGTAAAGGTCATTCACACACTCACACACACGTACTCTCTCTCACTCCAAAAATAATACACTATTTGACAGTTTCAGGATTCAGCATGTCCCATTGAAATTTGAAAGCTTATATGAAACTAGGCCACGTCCTGTAACCTCAAACATTTAGTCTAGGAAAACAGCTCTCCAGCCTCCAGCTCCCACATCGGGTATCACATGACGTCTGTGCCAAATAGGAGACCTCAAACCAGGGGGCAAGAGAAACGTTGGTAAAATGAGTTGATTAAACCTGGGGAATAAAAGTTCAGACTCTTAGTGACAGCTATTATTTTTTCTGGTTAGCTGGCTAGTGAAATATTAAATTATACTCAAAGCATCTACGACACAAGCTGGGCAGAACAATCGCATTACCTACTTATGTTCCACCTGGTGGCATGGACAAAGGACAAAGACGACTCGTGCTTTGCAATGAAATTATTTTATCCTCCACCTCTAATATGTTAACTATTCAAAATCACAAAAAATCAAGTAAAAATTGAGATTCAATATTTTCTTATACTGGTGCACCACAATATATATGACACTAATTACAAAAAAACATTTATGCTACGGAAGTTCAGTTCTAAACTTTCCAGTAGTTCCACTTGTACTCTCTCTGAGGAACAAACAATTAATCCTGTGTGGTCTAAAGGATTCTTGTTTATTTTCCCTCACCCAAATGTCCTCTTTTGCCCCTCTTTAACTTCAATTTCAGGACAACGCTCAAAGGACATATGGAATGAGTAAAACAATGAAATGAGGTGATGCTAAACCTGCCACAGCTTATGGATGATTGCAAACTCTGTTAAGTAATACTCATGTGAGCACATAAGAGGGAGAAACTAGCAAAAAATTGTTTACTGGTTCTTTTTTAAACTGAAGTATCTTCCACTAGAAACATAAACCCAAATAATTTTAATAACATTTTCTGCAGATCAGTATTAAAATTGTACCTTCATTGTGGCAGCAATTTTATTTACTCAACAGCAATCATCACTGGCAAACTCTCAGTTCTAGTTCTGAGGCACCCTATTGCTGCAGACAAACAATTAACACTCTATTTGTTACCCACTTTTACCACGAAAAATCTCTAATTGAATTAGTATTTCTAAAGTTCAAGAACTTCATGTAGCATATCTGAGTTTTATAGACATGAAATATTTCTATCCTTCCTCTAAGTTATAAGGAAGATTAACAGCAATTCTCAATTCCTGCTGTCTACACTCCTATATATTGAATTTCACCAAAAAAAAAGCAAATATTATTAAATAGACTTTGAAATTCCATAATCTCAAAACCAGGCCTCACTACAACATCAAACAGGGTAACATGGACCATATGGACAAGTTTCAGTCTAAGTTAACAAGTTATTTTGTGTTTCACCCATTGCCAGCCCTTTGGAAAAGGAGGGCCATACCTAGCCTGGACCCCTTGATAACAACATCACTGCCTTCAGAGCTCTTACCAGACTTGCTAATTATTCTTCCAGGAGTGGCAGAAACTTGAACTCTGACCAGACTTACCCACAACACTTGTGGCTGTTTAATGCACTAGAGAAATCAAAGTTGTATATTTGCACTTTTACAAAGGAAGAAGTCTGCATTTCAGTACATATTAGGCACTTGTATTCTGTGACTAATATGACCCTGAGAGGATGTACACAGTCTGATAGCATACACACTTTTCTAATTATTTAAAGAATAGCTCAGACTTGTTAGATTCAAAAATTCTTAGCTAAACAGTTGTATAACAGGATACCTTTACAAAGGTGTTGAACTACACATGTGTGCAATTATATTGTAATTACAATTTTAAACTAGAGCATGTAAATATAAACTGACAGGACAATGAACAGAAAAAGAGATCAACAATTAACAAAGTCTTTTCTTTGCCAAATGACACTTACAACAAAATTAATGGAAGCTCTTAAACAAAAAGGGAATGAATACCCTGTATATGGTTCACTGGGTTTCTGCACATTGAACCATAATGGCCACAATCCCTGAAACTGCTCTCCCAGCTTGCTCTCACAGGACTGCTTCTAATTCCCCTGGCAGTGCACAGGAAAGCTGAGATGGCACCAAACACCAGTCCTGCCTCATACCACAATTGGCCTTCAACTCTGCAGACACAGCCATAGTTTTATAATTACAGAAAACCCCACATGTCCATGGAACAGTCCCCTCTCTTTTTCCTGAGAGATCCCAATATCTACCAACAAGGAGAACTCACTGGCAGGTTCCCAGGTCCCATCTCCAGTGTCACTGTGAGTGATCTCCATCCCAAGCAGTTAAACATTTCATGAAAGGCTCGGCAGAATTACCAGTCAGGAGCTGCAGCACCACAGACCTGACCCAACAAGGGTCGTGTCTGTGAGCCCACAAAACCACCTGCTGAGGAGCTCAGTGTTTGTCCCCATTTCAGCAGGTCAAAGCTCATGGGGGACATACGCTGTAGGTTTAGCACATCACAGCCTCAGATCAAGGCTTTGGACACATGGAATAGAATTATTTTGCAGTTAAAATGAACAGCAGAAGTTCGTGAGCAACACTGACCATCTGTACATTCCTCGGCAGGGGGATTGGACTGGATGACCTCCAGAGGTCCCTTCTAACCCTAATGATTCTGTGGTTCTTTGACGAAGACTTAGAAAAGCTTCAGCTGGTTGTTGTGAGCTGAACTCAGCAGAGGTTTTGGCAAAGCTCATGATTCCTAGCCCTTGGTGTTTGAGGGGGTCCAGCCCCACAGCGGGCCAGGGACACCCAAATCCCTCAGCCCTGGCACAGGGAAATGCCAGACCAGACTCAGGGAAGGCAGAAAGTGTTCATGTTGCTGTAGAGCCAAGAAATCCATGAGCAAGAGCGAGGTGGTTCCCCCTCTGGGAGGGATCTGTTCATGTCCCCCCAAACCACCCTCAGTCCTTGCATAAAATCGAGGGAAAAAACCACTTCTGAGACAGTATTAGTAGAGGTGACGTAGAGAGCAGTCCCTTAATGAAAGCTTTCTGGTGCACAAAGTGTATAGGTGCACACACAGTATAGGGCTCTTACAAATGTATAACATTACTTAATTATTGTGTCTCATGGGTACATCCAACCTGAGAACCTTTAGCCTCTGGTACCACGCTGGTATGACCCTTGGAAATGCCCCTTGAAGCACCTCCAAGGGCTCTGTGCCTTCTATCTTGCTTTGACAGCAATATGTGTTATTATTCTGGCCCAGGTGTGTGTGACCCAAATGCCATGTCCCTGCTGCTGCCTTGTCTAGTGAAAAGACAGCTAAGCAGAAATTCAGGAGTGTGGCACAAGCTGTGAGAAACTGTTAGGAACTGTTCATGTGAGAAACGATACAGCTGTATAAAAATCCACAAATACATAAAGGTCCTGAGGTATCACATGCATCCATGCATCCATGCATCCATGCATCCATGCATCCATGCATCCATGCATCCATCCATCCATCCATCCATCCATCCATCCATCCATCCATCCATCCATCCACCCCGGCCCTCCTCCTCCGCAGCTCCTGCTCCCGCCCGGACCGTGACCGCACGCCGCACAGGCGGAAGCGGGAGGGCGGACCCTAAAGGCGTGCGGCGGCGCGCGGGTGACGGGCGGGCTCTTCTCCCAATCAGCAGCGGGGGCGGGGGAGCGACGGCCAATGGGAGGGCGCGGGGGGC